>PVJO010005912.1:0-73957 GCA_004026905.1 Hystrix cristata
ACTGATCATTTCTTTCATTCTGGAAATGACTTCTGTTTTGATGTTTTCTAGAGCCTCACTCATCTGGTTTGTTACTTCTGCTGTTACTGCTTCCAAGAGTCTGGGTGAGAAGCTTTCAGATTGTTTCACTTCATTACCCCCTGGGTTTGCTTTTGGTGAGCTGGAGGTATGGGGTTGCACTTTATTTGTATGTCTTTCCATTTTCTATTTTTTCTTCTTTAGTTTAGTTCCTGGGTTGATGGTTATGAATTGCTTGTGGCAGGCAGCTTTTTTTTTTATTAGTTTTGAGAACATTTTGGAAGTGACTACTTCCTCAGAGATGTCTTACAGGTGTAGCTGGTTTTTGTATTATGAGTCTGTTGCAAAATCTTGCCTCTTCAATTTATTGGGACTGCGAAGTTGCTGTCTATTTGGCCAGCCCCTAGTTCTTTGACCATGGCCTATAGTGTTATTTATGACCCTCTGCCAATCTTAGTCTTGGCATGCAAGGAAGAACTGAGTAGAACAATTCTGTCACCTTGGATAAGTAGTACAATCAGCAACAACAATAGCATCAGGCACAATCTAGAAAATGACAAACTCTGGTAACTATTGATCTGCCACATTATACCTTATGAACTAGATTAGTGGTTATATATCAATATCCAAAATAAATCAGAAACTTGTATGCAGTAAATATGCCTTCAATATAGTGATTTTACTCTCAGAGGAGAAAATTCAAAAGAGATTAAGAAGAAAGGATAGAGAAATAGAAGAAGAGAAAGAGTTGAGAAGCAAGGTTGGAAGCCAGGGGGAAATTGTGCAAACTTTGGGGAACTAGTAAAGGAAGTGGAAGGAAAGGTGAGAAGGAAGAAGTAAAAACAAGGACAGAAAAAAAATAACAGGGAAAAACTAGAAAGTCACTTTCCTATAAAAACCAGAAAGGAAAAAAAAAAAAAAAGAAAAACAATAAAAAGAAGAGCAGAGAGGGAACAAATATTAAAAAAAAAAAATAAAATGTCCACTTCCAGGTGTGTCTCTGCTGTCACTGGTAGACAGAGTAGACAGACCCAAGTCCTTGTTGATTAAGTCCAGCAGTAGATTTTGGCAGGCTAGTGAGTGTTCCCAGCTGGGTTCAATAGCAAGGCTTTACCCGTTCCATTGAAGTTCAGCCTGATCACTGGCTGTGGGGTTGAAATCCAATTTGTTCAGCTGGAGACACACTGTGTGTCTCCTACCAGCTTGGACTCAGTTCCGTGACAGTTGAACTTGGCTCCTTTCCCTTCTTACAACTTGAGTTTGAACTCTGCTCCACCTTACTCCGCCTTTCCCTGCCTTGCCCCAGCACCAAAAGCTGCTAGCAGCTCTTCTGAGTTCTGCACTCAGCCCCTTTCCAAAATGGTGATCGGCCAATCACCACCCTCTCCAGGGGGCCATCTAAGATCAGATGACTCAGGTAACTCACCAGCCACTGCAGTCTTTAGTGTCCACCACTCTGCTCCATTTGTGTGTCTTTCCGTGGAGGTCTCTGGGGTCTCCAGTAGTCACCGTGCACCTACAGGTTCAAACTGGGTCACTCGTGCCAAGACCTGGGGCCACGAGTTAGGGCTGTGAGCCAGGCTGCCTGCAGAGGCTGTGAGCGGGGGCTGTGACTGTGACCCAGGCTGCAAGCTGCTGCTGTGAACCAGGCCATGAGCTAGGGCTGTGACCTGGGGGCTGCAAGCCATGCTGTGAGGTGGCACTGTGAGCTGGAGTCATGAGCCGGAGCTCTGGGAGAAAGCGCCATCCATCCATCGCCTTTTTCTGGGTTGGTCTCTCCTTTGGCTTTCCCTGTGGCCTTCAACTCTTTCTTCAGATCCCTGCTGGGTCCTGAGAACACTCTTCCCTCCTTCTCTTCCCAAAATTGCTATATTCCAATGTCTGGACAACAAATCTTGGAGAGGCTCTTACTCTGCTTCTCTCTGCTCTGCCATCTTCCCAGAAGTCCAGAGATCAAAACTTTTTAATTTGATGAAGTCCAATTTATATTTTTTTCTTTTATGGTTACTGCCTTTTGTGTCCTATCTAAACAATCTTTGCCCACATCTAGATTGTGAAATAGTTCTCTGTTTTATTTTTCTGAAGTTTTAAAATGTTTACTGTTTGATTTAAGTCTGTGGTCTATTTTAAGATAAAATTTGCATGTATTGTGCAAGGTACAAATCAAGTTCTAGATTTTTTTCTCTTGGATGTGCACTCGTTGCAATACTGTTTGTTAAAATGAATTTCTTGTCTTTTTTCCATCAAATTGCTTAAGTGCCTTCATAAAAAATTAATTGGTTCTATTAATGCAGGTCTTATTCTGAATTCTCTATTCTGTTGATTGATCAGTTTGCCTATCCTTATCCCAATACCATATGGTTTTGCTTATTGAATGTCTTTGAGTCAAGTAGTATAAGTCTCCCAGTTTTGTATTTTCAAAATATTGTGGGTATTTTAGGTTCTTTGAATGCCTAGTCACATCTTTGAAAAAAAGTCTGCCAATATTGTTGTCAGTGTGATAATCCTATTGATAAACTTAGAAAGTGGTATCTTATTCATACAAAGTTACTTAGTTGATGAACATAGATCCTCTTCATTTAATTAAAACTTCAATTATTTCAGTAATAGTTTGTAGTTTTTAGTAAAGATGTCTTGCACATCTTTTGTTGAATTTTGCCTAAGTACTTTATATTACTGGATTATTTTTTAAATAGCTTTAAACTTCTAAAAATATTTATTACTAGTGTATAGAACTACATTGATTTTTTATATCAATTTTGTATCCTATTACATTGCTGTATTCATTCATTATCTTTAACAGTTGTAACCCTACAGTACTGCAAAGGCATTTGTTTTAAAATTTTTCATTGCCAACCTTTTGCTGTTAATATATGGAAAGATAATTGGTTATTTTATATTTAACTTGATAAATTTATTCTTAGTTCTACTATTTGATTTGTAGATCTCAGGACATTTTTAAAACATGAAGACAAGTCTGCAAGTACATTTTTTCTCTTCCTTTCAAATCTTTTGTCTTTTATTTCTGCTTAGTGCCTTCAGCACATTATTGAATAGGATTGGTGACAGAGAGCACACATTCTTGTCTCTCTTTTTTTTTTATTATATGTAGGAAGTTTTCAGTCTCTCGCTATCAAATATGATGTTAGCTGTAAGCTTTTGGAAAATGATGTTTGTCAGGTTGGGGAAACTCCTTTCTATTCCTCATTTGCTGAAGATATTTGTCATGTGTAGGTGTTGAATTTTGTCAAGTATTTTTATCTGTTAAGATGATCATATAGTTACTTTTAGTATATGAAATGTCATGGATTAACATTGATTAAAATTTGAATGTTTGCATTTCCAAGATAAGTCATACTTGGTTATGATGTGTTATTCTTTTAATGTTTTGTTATATTTAACTTGTTAACATTTTGATGAAGTTTCTATGTTGTGATATTTGTTCTTATTTTTCTTGATTTTTATTGCTAAGGAATGTATCAGTTTTATTATTTTTTTCAAAGAACCAATTGCTGGGTTTGTTTTCTATCTCACTGCCTTGTGCTCTTCTTTTTTTATTTCCATTTTCTTAACCAGTTTACATTTAAATTTTCTTCTAAATTCTTTACAGTAGAAAGAGATTTTTCACCTTTTTTCTTTTTAAATATATATATACAGCTATACATTTCTCTTTAATAATTACTTTTGTTTTATCCCACAAATGTTGATACGCTATATTTTCATTATATTTTAGTTTAAGCATTTTCTAGCTTCTTACAATTTTTTGAAATCCTGGATTAGAAGCATATTGTTAGAAAAATAATGTTTAACTTTTAGATAATTGAGGCTGTGTAGATATCTTGTTTAAATTTTAAAATTCAATTCCATTTTTGTCAGAGAATATGTTTTAGAATATTTCAGTCTTTGAAATACATTACAATTTATGATCCAGTTTTATGTTCACTGTGCACTTAAAAATAATATGTATTTTCTAATAATGTCTATCAATTACTGAAAAAAATGTTTTTAAAATCCTCAATCATTAGAATGCATATATTTACCTATTTTCTCTTTAGTTTTTTTCCCACTATTTCCTCATGTATTTGGAAGCATAAGTTTATGCACACTGATGATTTTTATGTGCTCCTTATAAGTGATCCTTTCCTATTAAGAGGCGGCCTTTTCCAGAACTTTCAGGCAATTCTATCTTGATGGCCACTATATCTGAAATTAATGTACCCACTTTGGCTTTCTTATGCTTATCAGTCAGTTGGCACATTTTCTCTGTTAATTTTTTAACCTATGAATTTATTTTTATTAAAAGGATATCTCTTGTCAACAACACATACATGGGAGAAGCTTTTCTGTGTTTTCTTATCCAGTCCAACACTCTTTAATGTGTAGTTTTCCTATGAACATAAAAAATGATTATTTACATGGATAGATCTGTCTACATTTTTCCTATTTTCCCCTGTTCGGCCTGCTTTTTGTTCCCTTGTATCTTGTAATCCCTCTTTTGTATTAATTATTCCACTTTTATTCTTCTATTAGATTCTTAAATAAGCTTTGTAAAAGTAGTTGTACAAGAAATTACAGTATACTTCTTTATTTTATCACTGTGTTTCAGAGCACATATTTTATCTTTTACAGAAAATATAGTTTTGCGAGAGTGTTGGTCTAGTTGTTCCTTGGACTTTGTGCTCTTGTTGTTTTATATATTATCTCTACTCAAATTTTAAACATAGTAATTTTTGAGTGTATAAGGAGGTGTATGATTTTAAATATATATTAAGTGAAAGATGAAACATCTCTTGTGTATACTTTTACCTTTGACATTTCCAGTGCTCTTTATTCCTTTATATGGCTCTACATTTCCATCTGGTATCATTTTTCCTTTAGCCTGAAGAGCTTCTTTTGGAATTTTCTTAGTGAAGCTTTGCCAATGATAAATTTTCTCAACTTTTGTTATCTAAAAATATCTTTATTTTCCCCTTGTTTTTTTCCTCTGTATATACAACTGTGGGAAGACATTTAATTTTGCCTCTATGTTT
Source organism: Hystrix cristata (assembly GCA_004026905.1). Classification (NCBI taxonomy): domain Eukaryota; kingdom Metazoa; phylum Chordata; class Mammalia; order Rodentia; family Hystricidae; genus Hystrix; species Hystrix cristata. The sequence goes on from PVJO010005912.1 coordinate 5,049, forward strand.
TAGATTTTAAGTTGCCATTCCATTTTTAATGGGTTCCATTGTTTCCAGTGAGACATTAGTCATCACTTATACCACTGTCCCTTGTATATAATATGTGGTTAGCTCTGACTACTTGTAGAATTTTGCTTTATCTTTGGTTTTTAGCAGTTTGATTATGGTGTGCCTAGGTAGTTTTCTATATATTTTCTTCTGCTTGCATTTGCAGCTTCTTGGAACTGTATGTTTATCTTTTTCACTAAATTTGGGAAATTCTCTGCATTATTTCTTTAAACTTGTGCTCTGTTCAATTTTCTCTTTGTTCATAATATTTTCTTAGAGATAATTGATCTTCCTTTCATTGTCTCAAACATTTCCTTCCATGTCCTTAACACTGAGTATATTTTATCTGTTTCAAGTTATCCAATTCTTTCCTTTGCTATTCTCAGTCTTCTAGGAAGCCCATCCAGTACATTTTTCAATTTCAATATTGTACAATCCATTTCTACTAATTTTTGAGTGTGTATTGGACATTGTAGATGATATGCAGATGGTTATATCATCTTTATGTATGGGTGGTGAAATTTTTTTCTTTCACAATTAAGTAACTTCAAATTTTTTGGTTCTGGAAAGATTATTTTTATTCATTGTGAAAATTGTTCTATTTCAGTTTTGGGCTAATGTCTAAGGTATATATCTTTCTCTAGAATATTTTTTTGTTAATTGAATGTCCATTGCTTTTGGTGTCATCCCTTGTTCATATCTGAGTTGGAACTCCAGTATATCTTAACACTTCATGACCTCACATATTTTTATCCGGCTTCCATCCATGTAGCAGGCCATCTCTGCTTAACCTCGTATAGTCTGACCCTGTTGCACCATCAGCCTAATCTCCAACCCATCAATCTAGTGAATTTCTATGAGTGTCACTTCCCTTTTAGCTTGCTTTCTTCATGAACCTTGCTCTGAAATTCCTGCTGGTTCAGCAGTCCTGAACTCCACTATCTTCCTCCTCACTTCAGCAAAGTTGTTCTTATATCCGTGACCGAAAAATATCATCAGGTACAAAATTAGGGCAATCGTAGAGCAACGGTTGGGTTTATCTCATACCTTTCCTTCTTTCAAGGGTAGCATCTGTTTTTCAATGGCTGGAAATAGTTGACATATTTTGAAGACAAGTCTAGTACTGTCTTGGCAGAAAAAAGACATTTATGTGTATATCTTTGAAATGATTTTGATTAATGTACTTGACATTCAAATAGCTCTCGTCTCTATTATTAGTTCAATTCTTTCATATTTTCCAAGCTTCTATACTTTCTTTTTTTCCTCTTAATAACTATATACTATTTATCATACAAAGCTTGCAAGTCAATGAATGATTTATAATAAGGGATATATACTTGTGTGTTTATACACACTTAGATGCTTTTTGACTTGTGATGGGGTTACACACCAATAAACCCTTCATAAATTGAAAATACATTTAGTACATGTAACCATTTTAACACCATAGCTTAGCCTAGTCTACTTCCAATGTGCTCAGAGCACTTGCATTAGCCTACATTTGGGCAAAATCATCTAACGCAAAACATATTTTTTAATAAATATCTAATATCTTATGTATACACACAGATGGGTGTTTTGTAGATATGATGGGATGTGAAAACACAAAACACATTATCCAAAAACGCTGGCAACACAGTATACTGAGAAGTACTGGTTGTTTACCCTCATGTTGTGGGGCTGACAGGGAGCAGAAGCTCATTGCTGATGTCCAGCATCTCAAGAAACCACCCTACTGGATATTGCTATCCCAGGAAAGTACTACGTTCAAATTATGGGTTCTACTGAATGCATATCATGGTCACACCATCACCGAGTTAAAATACTAAGTCAAACCATCATAAGTCAGGGGCTATAAATATTTATTTATGAGAATATATAATTATAGATAATATGCATATATGTCTTTACCTATTCCATATCAGTAACCGCATAATTAAGTGCTTTTCTTTTGCTATTTAATAATTCATTCCTATGAGCCAATTTCTATAGCTCTAAATCATTATTTCTAATAGAATAGATTTGTCAAATTTATTCAAACAGCTAAACTCTAAGGGTAGGAGTGAGATTCACAGTCTGCTTTTTTAATAGTGAAGTTTAACATAGTTTATATACATGTTGTAGAGTTTTTTTGTGGAGATTTGCAATATTTCCCTAGCATCACAACAGATGAAATTTTATATTCTATTTCCAATTTTTAAAAAAATTCTCTTCATTTCTGAAAAATAGGTTTACAAATGTGTACAGTCAGTTTTCCTTATCCCTTTGTTTCATGTCTACGGATTCTACGTCTTAGAAAAAACGTATTTCATCTGTGTATGTACAGACTTTTTTGGTCATTATCCCATAAACAATACAATACTCAACTATTTACATAACATTTACATTATAGTAGGTATTTTAAGTACTCTATAGCTGATTTGAAATACACAGGAGAATGTGCATAAGTATATACAAATACTACATTTTATAGAGGGAACTCCCTTATCTACAGATTTTTGGTATTCATGGAGACAGTAGGGTGTGGGTCCCAGAACCAGTCCCCTTGTGGTGACGAAGGGACAACATATTGTATTTTCTAGACCTTCTTTTTCAGGAGTCCAACAAACTGTTTTCAACAAATCTTTATTCAACCCATGAGTTAACAATTAATTAGCAAATAAGTAAACAAAAAGTTTAGTATTTTAAAGGACTCTAACCATATATACATTACTTTTCATAGTAGCAGTATGAAAACATATTCCTTGTAGTAAACATTCAGATTAGCAAATGAATATAAAACAGGAAACATATGTAATCTTGTTGCTTAGTAATCAGCTCGATAATGCCCTTTTAATATATGTATATATTAATCCATATATATATATCTCCATTTTATGTATAATTGTCTATCTTGCTTTCACCATAATGTAGCTTAAGACATTTACTTTAAATATTCTATAAACTGTTCTTTCTTTCTTTTTTGTGCTGGGAATTGAACTCGGGGCCTTCTGCTTTCTAGGCAAGTACTCTACCATTGAGCTAAATCCCCAGCCCCTAAACTATTTCTTTTAAATGATTTCATAAACTTCTATCTTGGCTTAGCTGGTTCCTTGTTCTTGGTTAGTTAGGCACAACCATTTCCCACTATTTCAAACAACAGTGTAAGGATCATTCTCACGTGTAAAATCTTATCGATGTTCCATAATACAGTACTTTTCCTTGGTTATTGTTATAATTCTACAAAATGATGCTGAATTTAGGCACCTACGACGTCCTTTTTGTAACTAAGTCTTGCCTGTGTCAAATGCAAGGTGATCTTAATTTATAATTTTCAATTTAGTTAGAGCTAGTTGGAAAAAGAAGCATTTATAGAATGTGTTTTTAAGATCTCCATTCCTCTGAAGCCTGTGAGTCCCTGAGAAGGCGTGTGCTGTTCCTGGCCAGACTCAAATTTAATCCCACCCTGTCACCGGTTTCTATGAAGTGAGGTTTCTATTACTTCCTGGATTGCTCTAGTCTATCAGAGGTCACCATCTCCAATTTAGCCTAGATGTGGATGGGAAAATACCCTGTACAGCCCTAGCATCCAAAGAACATTGGTGTCAAATTCAATTACTGAAGAAAGAGACCTTTTTTTTTCCAAAGGTCTCTGAATCCATTAAAAATGCTTCTCAGATTCCTAGCACTTGTGCTTATGGTGAATGTATCTCCCACACAGGCCTCCTGACAGCTTTTTTGTAATTTCACATTGTCAACTGCTTTTGTGGTTGGAATTTCATTTATTGAAAAAATGCCTCAAATGGAATTAGAGACAGTTATGTCTTTAACATATGTTTGAGTGTGCCTGGCTGAGGTGCATACTGTAGCTACATAATGACCCAAGATTATTTCATTTCATGCAGATTTCCTCTTTTCATATTCCCAAACATGTCGATTTTCCAAATATAATGTATTAATTCGGAATTGGTGTGCTCACAGTTCCCATTAATTCCCTTGTGTGTTTCAAAGGAATGAAAGTATTCTCGAAGTCTTTTTTCATTTTATTTTAAAATTCGGTTTTGTGGAAATTTCCTGCATTTCCTCTTGTTCAATTTGGAGAGCTGTTTCTTTCTGTGATTAAGGAATAAATGTATCCATTTTGAACTGAGAAAAATGGCACAACATCTATATATTTTTTTTGTAACTGAGAAATTTGTTTCCACAATTACAGTTCAGTGAAACCACCTAACAGTCAAAAAAGATTAGCAGTGTTTTCTCTCTCTGCCATACAGCCTTCTAATTTGTCTGGAACACAAATGAATCAAGAAAGGCAGCTTTGCCATCTGCTCTGAGTATTACAGAATATTGCTTTAACTATTGGGTCAGCCGGGGGTACATAAACCTTCCATTTAAATCGTTAAGAACAGTTTCCAGAAAAGATATACTTTGTATTGTGGATTGAGCTTCCCTTTCATCCTTTCAAGTTCAAATTTCATAATTAGAACATGATGAACAATAGAATTCTCACAGAGGGAGAAAGGCATCTCCTTGGCTTCCTTTCTTCTGCCTTTGAACATGGAATAAATGGCATAGTCTGCAGCTTCATGAACTCTTCTGTTCCTTCCCACACTTTGTTATATTTCTGACGGTTTCAATGAGAAAAAGGGAACTACTCAGATGGTACTATCCCCAGACAAAACTTCAAAAGTTTGTACTAAAGAGTACTAACTACTAGCAGCCATTCAGGATTATTTTGGAAAATAATATGCCCATATATCTGGCATGTTATTCTTCTAATAACAGCTGCCATTTTGTCCCTCCAAATAATTTTTAATGTTTGCTTCTTCTTTTATTTAAAACTAATTTAGTTACTATCACTCATATGAAAGTAAAAAAATATTTTTGCAGTCCTCATGAACTGAATCTTTCATTCTGACCTGTATTAATTCTGCTTATAGTGATGAGCCCTTATGTAATGGAAACATAGAGTAAGATTGGAACCTACATCGGGAGTGGTGAATTACTCCCAATGTTGTTAAACTGGAACACACAGCCTGATAATACTAAATAATCTGGGGGGCCAACTCATTCTCCCACACATGAGTCAGTTAACCATCCATATGCAGATTGCTATGTGAAGACAACTTTTCGTTTCTTTGAGGCAGATACATAGACTACATAATACTCTGCTGAGTCTTATGAAAAGAATATTTGAGTTTTTTGGAAAGCTGCCAAACTGTTTTCCAAAGTGGCCGCACCATTTATATTCCTGCCCTTGATGTGTGAGAGATCCAGTTTTTCTGCATCTTTGCCAGCATTTGGCATTATCGTCATTTTATTTTAGCTATTCTAGTAGGTGTATAATGATAACTCATCACAGTTTTGATTTGCATATCCTTTATGTCTGATGAGGTTGAACATTTCCTTGTGTTTGTCATCTAATTCTTTTTTTTTTTTGCATGATTTTCTCTTTTTGTAATGGGATTTTTTTGCTATTGGGTTGTTCTTCTTTTGAATATTTGTCACATCAAGATTGAATATATTCAAAGCACAAACAATGATGACTTTATAATAGACATATATGTTATATAAAGATTACCATAATCAAATTTACTACCCATCTAATACCCATGCTATGTATTAGATTTTCAAAGTCTGTGCATCTTATAATTGAACCTTTGTATCCTTGTACTAGCATCTCCCATTTCCCAGCCCTAAGTGACCACCATTCTACTCTGTACATCTGAGATTTACGCCATTTTAGATCACACAAAAATTGTATTTGTCTTTTTGTGCCTGCCTGGCTTATTTCATCTAGCATAATGTTCTCCAGGTTCATTCATGTTGTTGCAAATGGTAGGATTTCCTTCTTTTTATAGTTCAATAATATTACATTGTATGTATATATTACAGTTTCTTTATTTATTCTTGAGGAACACTTAATTTGAGTCCATGGCTAGGCTGCTGTAATTAATGCTGTAATGTGTATGGGATGCAGGTATCTTCGACATAACAATTTCAATTTCTTTGGATATATATCAGAAGTGGAACTGCTAGATCATATGGTAGTTCTATTTTTGATTTGTTGAGAAACTTCCATACTGTTTTGCAAAACCAAATGTACTAATTTGCATTCCTACCAACTGTGTCCAAGGGCTCCCCTTTCCTCAGATCTTTCCAACATTTGTTATACCATCTTTTTCGATGCCATACTACCAGTGCAAGGTAGTATTTCATTGTAGTTTTGATGTATATTACTTAGATGCTTAATTATTTTAAGTACCTTTTCATATGCCGTTTGACATTTGTATATCTTCTTTGGAAAAATGTCTTGCTGACACATTTGCATATTTTAAAATGGGATTACTTGATTTTTTGCTATTGAGCTGTGTGAGTTCCTTACCTATTTTGAACACAAACCCCATATCATATATGTGGCTTCACATGTTGTCTCCCGTTCCATAGGCTGCCTTTTCATTTTGTTGTTTCCTTTGCTCTATGGAAGCTTTTTTAATGGGCTCAATTTCATTAACATATTTTTGGTTTTATTGCCTGTGCTTTTGGGTCATATACCAAAAGAAAGTGATAAATAATTGATATTGAGAAAACTGGAGATACACACACATGCAAAATAATGAAATTGGGACCTTGTTTTATTCGACATGAAAACTCTTACTTGAAATGGGCTAAAGACTTAAATATAAAATCTGAAATCATAAAATTACTATCTCGCTTTGAGAGTATTTACACATACTGGATCTGAGTCCTTTGTCACATATGTGGATTGCAAACGCATTCTCCCAGGTGTCTCTTCTTCCTTTTAACAAGATCTTCCACAGTGCAAATCTCTTTTAGTTGTGATAAATTTCACTTGATTTGGTGTTTTTCTTTTTAAGATTTGTCTTTGGCATCATGTCTAAGAAGTTTTATACCATTGGTACTAAATATTTTATCTTGTTTGCCTCTAAAAATTTATAAATTTATATTTAAATTTAAAATCAGTTTTCAGTTAATTTTTGTATAAGGCATAAGATGTTGAGTGGATTTTATTATTTGCTTAGTGATGTCCAATTGCTCCAGCAGAACCTGTTGGAAAGACCGTCTTTTTTTCTATTCAGTTTCTTTTGTACCTTCACCAAAAATCAGTTGGCTAAGGCTAGGTGAGGCCATTTCTAGGATTTTTTTCAGCTCTGTTAATCTATATGTTGATATATTAGCCAGTTTCACATGGTCTTGATTATTGTGTGTGTGTGTGTGTGTGTGTGTGTATCTCAGAGTGATTCCTCTGACTTATTTCTTCTTTTTAAACATATTTTAGTTATTCCAGGTTTTTGTCTTTTCATAAATAATTAGGATAATATTTTCTGTATTTTTTTAAAATGTTGCTAGGATTTCATAGGCGTTACATTAACCTGTATATCAAGATGAGGAAAATTGTCATCTGTTTGTATTATCAAGTATCCCAATCCTTCAACATAGTGTGTCTCCCCATTTATTTATAAGATGATCTTTGATTTATTTCATCAGCATTTTGTAATTTTCAGAACACAGATCATGTACATATTTTGTTAGTTTTATGTCAAGGCAGTCTGTTTTTTGAGTAATATATTTTGTATAGCCTTTAAAAATATACTTTATTTTTGAGAAACCTGTGAAGGTGGTACAAAGTTTCCATACCCTCCACCCCCAGTTTCTTCTATTATTTTTTTAATATTAATTTTATTGGTATATTTTTGATATACATAATGATAACATTCGTCATAGGGAATTTGTACCTGTACATGATTTATCTTGATTCTTTTTTTCCAATTTCCCTCCCCTCCCTTCAACCCCTTCCCTTCCTTATTTACAAAATATTAACACAAATTATGATGATACGTTTGGTACAAATGATGAGCCAATATTGACACACTGTTACTTGCTAAAGTGTGTACATTACTCAAATTTCCTTAGTTTTCACATAGTTATTTTTTCTATTCAGAATCTCATCTAGAATACCACATTTACATTTAGTCATCAAAATACAAATTCTTTTCTTTTTTTAAAATTTTATTTTAATGGTACATTTTAGATGTACATATTGATAACATTTATCATAGGGAATTTGTCACATGTGATGTTTATCAAAATCGAACATGTGATGGGCTCTAAAGCAAGTCACAAAATATTTAAGACATGTGATCTCTAATCATGACTCAAATAGTTTAAAAATTAATAACAGACAAAATCTAATATTTGGAAATTCAAGAATACATTTCTAAAAATAAGTTTGTATTTTGTGATTTTTGAGTACAATGCTTTGTATATTAATTTAGATCAAGCTTGTTAGTTATATAGTTGCAAACTTATGTTTTTACTAGTAATTTTACTGTTTGCTACCAAAAGAGTTAATATTGTTTTAGTTTTGGTTCCCTTAAAATCAGACACTTGAAAAAATCTTAGGCGGAGGTAGTTTATTTGATTCTTAGTCTTAACAATCACAAGAAGGAAATAGAAAATATAAGATAAGAAGAGGGGACAAAAAGTCAATGAAACACATATTGTCAAGCTGGTCACCACTCCTAAAAACTGGGATTTAATGCCATTTGGGACTTTTCAAAATTAATGTGTGGTACATGCCTTGTAATTTTCCACTCGGGACAGAATTAGAAAGACACTTTATTTAGCAGGTACTACGTTCCATTTGTTGAAGGCTGTACCCAGAGGCCTTAGCTCCCCCATTTTTCTAGGCTATCCGCATACATGAAAATAGTCCCTTGCAGGATTCTGGACAGGCCCCAGGCTGAAGAATAAAGATGTATGGACACTCGTATGGGAGGCTGTCAGTGTACAAGAAACTATCCAGCAGATGAACTCAAGTACGTTAATGATGCGCTTCAATTTTTCAGTATGATTCTCAACCATTAGTAACATAATGAACATTTTCTCTAGTAATATTTTTAGACTTCAAGTCTACTTTGTATGATATTAGTACAGCAATCACAACTTTGTTAGTACTTACATGTAATATCTTTTTAAATTACCTTATTCTCAATATTTTTGTGTTACTGTATTTAAAACTATCTCTTGTGAATAACATCAGTTTTTGAAATTCATTCTAACAATCTTTGCCTTTTAATTGAAATTTTTATTTCATATATATTTAGTCTAATTACTAGAATACCTGTTTTACATCTACCATATTAACATATTTTGATTTGTCACCTATGCTGTTTGTTTCTTTTACTCTCTTTCCCTTCTTCCTTCTTTCCTTCCCTCCTTCCTTCCTTCCTTTCTTGCTTTCTTTTTTCTTACTTTTTTATTTTTTATTTTTTTTGAGACAGTGTCTCACTATGTAGTTCAGGATGGCTATGAACTCACTGTGTAGCCCAGGCTGGCCTCAAACTCGCAGCAATCCTCCTGCCTCAACCACCTGAGTGATGGAATTACAGATGTGGTGCCACCACACCCAGCTTCTTCTTTCTTATTTACGTTTGGTTTATCAGACATTTATTTATTACTCTACTTCCCCATTTCTTATGACCATTTCATTAGTGATTAGCCTAGACATTACAACATATGTACTAGACTCATTAGAATTTTGCATGACTTAATATTATTATTATTTACTATACAAGGCAGGGAGGGCCTTTAAACACTTGATTCTATCTACTCTCACCTCTCTTCCAGCAGTTTGTGCAGTCAGTATTCATTTAGCTTTACCCACATATTTAACTTTTCTCTTGGTCCTCATTCTTACCTGAACTGTTGAGAAATTATCAAGGACTATTTTTTCTGCCATATACATACCTATAGCAGTTCTTCTAGTGAGGAAAAGTATCAAATTCTGTTTGCTTGAAAGTTTATTTTAAAATTATTTTTCAAAGACATTTGCACTGTGTATGGGAATCCACTAGGTCATGATTGTTTTATTTCAGATCTCCAAAGGTGGTATTTCATAGTCTTTGACTTCCACTCTTTCTCTTAGAATTTATATTACTCCTAAAGTACTCTTTTGTAATGTTCCTTTTCTTCTTTAGATTATTTACAAATTTGAGGGATTTTTAGGAAAATGGATACACCTAGAAAATATAACACTGAGTGAAATAAACCAGACACCCAAGTTTAGATACCATATGGTATCTCTCATTTGAATGAGGTGAGGCAAAGTACAAGCAAAGAAAATGATAAAGGATGGATAGAAATGGACAAGGGGACAGATCTTGTCCAATAGGGAAGTGGTCCAAGGAAACAAGGATGAGGGGTAAGGACAAGGGGAAGGGGAAGTGAGAGGAATAAAGATGTGGCATGTTCAGGATCCTAATAACACAGAGGAGGAGGGGGTAGGGGAGGGAAGGGGAAGAGAATTAGAAAGAAAAAAAAAGCTGTAATTTGTACATGTAACTACTCCCCAAGACAATTATAAACTGTGTGAATTGCAAACATGTGCTAATAAAATTTTTTTTAATTCAAAAGAAAATAATTTTCTCTTTTTAATTGGTTTGTAGCAGTTTTGTCTTGAAGTGTCTATGAGTAATTATTTTTATCTTGCTTGAGTTCACAACAGAGGTTGAATCATTGGCTAGATTCTTTTTAAGTAAGTATTGGAAAAATCTCTGGTTATTATCTCTGAAATACTTACTTTTACCACATTTCATCTCTCTTTGTTTTCTGGACTAATGTAAACTGGCTGATTACTTAATTTGAGTCTAGAAAGGAATGTATGTTTGTCCTCTATCTCGTGTATCTTTTTTATTTTACCATACTATAAGTAGATATTAATAAAGAAAATATAAAAAAAGCACTCTTCTTTTTTCTGTGTAAAAAATAAAGCACAATTTTGTAACAAAGTAATTAGAGTATAACAGTAATAAATATACTGTGTATCAGAATCCTAAAGGAATGGCCAAAATGTTACTCAGAGTATGTCATAGACAAAAAAGACTCTTTTTAATTATACATCCTATTTCTTTCCAGATATAGTTTGTAGATATTCACTTCTCATCTCTTTTCCATTTCACCTATTGTCTATTTATTTGTTTAAATCTGTTAAACTCACTTCTCGATTTTTTTTTTTTTTTTTTTTTTTTTTTTTTTTTTTGGTGCCAGGGATCAAACTCAGGGCCTTAGGCTTGTTAGGCAAATGCTCTAACCACTGAGCTAAATTCCCAGCCCCCACTTCTTGATTTGTTAACCTATAATATGTGATTACCTACCCTAGAATTTCCATCTGAGTCCTTTTCAGAGATTTCAGTTCTCTGTTGAATTTCTCCTCTTCCCATTTTTTGGTTAATCAGTTAATCTGAAATCTATCACTGATAACTCTAATACCCAAATGTCTGTGGGTCTCTTACTTTTCTGTATTTCTCCTCCTTATGCCTGTTCAGATAGGACAACAGTTTTTAGGTGAATGTTGGATACCATACACAAAATTCCACAGGGTCTGACATGATCTCTGTTTCCACTAGAAGTTTTTGTGTGAACTTCTAAGGTATTTTGCATACAGGCAGAGTACATTAACCCAATGAAGAGCTGAGCTGACCGGAGCCTAGGGTTCAGTCTTTCAAAAGACTTCTCTCTTTTATTTTTTCCCTTACTTTGCAATTCTGACTATTAGCATGCCAACTACAAATTTGTGACACTCACCAGGGCCCCATCTCCTCGGTGAGCTCTTGGTTCCTAATTTTTATTCACATGTGTTGTAAATTGTGAAAATAAAAAATAAAAAAAAAAGTTCTTTTCGGCTTCTTTCCTTTTAGTCATGATTGTCTGTGATATTTCTGTCTTTTGATCCTGCACCACGTCCAGTTGTCAGGTGATTTAAGGAGGAAAATGACCTGGAGTGTTGAGATGATAGCATAATTCTCTTTCCTCTAAAATCTTGACACCTTAAATTTTGGGTAATTTGATAGTTCTCTGATACTTCTTATAAGTACATTTAAAATTTTATTCTTTGTATGTTATTTATTTACTTTGTTTCTTTTTGTGGGATCATTAGTGTGGTAGAAGCCTGTTCAGATAGCCAGAAGCAGAAATCATGTCACTATCCTTTGGTTCTTCCAGGTTTTGGTTTTCTGTTGCTTTTTCCTGTTTTCTCATCAGTAACTTCCCTTATGATCTTTTGGGATTTTTTTTTTTTTTTGCGTGTTTAATGCTCTAAATATCTATTTAAATCTATTTAAACACTGCTTTACCCACTTCCCACACATTTTTGATATGCTGTGTTTTCATTTTCATTTTCATTGAGCTCAAAATATTTTTTAATTTCTCTTGTAATTTGTGTTTGATTCATGGATTATTCAGGAGTATGCTATTTCTTTGAGAATTTTTATGACTAATTTTATTATTGATTTCAAGTTTACTTCAGTTATTGACAGGAATCATTTGTGAATCTTGTTATAGGATAGAGTGTCTAAGAACGTGAGTTAGACAAAGTTGGTTGATGGCTTTTGTTCATATCTTCTGTATTCTTACCCATTTTCTTTCTACTTGCTCTATCAATAATTACTGAGAAAAGAGTAGAGAAGTCTCCAATAACAAACGTGAGTTTTTCTATTTCATGTTTTATTTCTATCAGGTTTTTTGTAGGGAATTTTATATCCATTCCTAGGTGTACACCCACGTAGGTTTGTTATGTATTCTTGTTAAAGTGATCCTTTTACCATTTTAAATGTATCTCATCTATCAAGAATATGTACTTTGAAAATTACTTTGATTAATATGACCACTCGGTTTCCTTTTGATTTCTGTCTGCATGATATGACTTTCCCATTTTTAAAGTTTGAACCCATTGGTTTCTTTATATTCAAGATGAGTTTTATATAGACAGGACACAACTGAGGCTTATATTACATGTGACATTCTACACCTTTCATTTGATGTGTTAAGACTTTTTATCTTCTATATTTAATAAAATTATCACTGTTGATCAGACTGGAAATTTCTATTTGTCCTTTGTGCACCTTTTTGCTCCCTCACTGTGAATTACTTGAATTATTTTAATATTTCATATTAATTATCTGTTAGATTTTAGACTTTATCTCTTTTGTATTTTTGCTGTTGTCATTTGTTCCTGGGATTACTCTACTGCATATCTAACTTCTCTATTTGTTCAAATCTCGTTTTTCTAGTTGATGATTATTTGAAAGTCTTCCTTATATGACTCTTAAATATTTTATCATTTCAAGTAAGATGTAGGTTGCTGCTTTACTGACAAATGCCTGGGCACCTTTATTCTCAGACACTGAACTCCATGTCGCAGTGTCTTGGTGCGAGTACTGACAGCCACCACGAGCAGTGTTAAGATTTTTGGTTTTCAGCATCTGAAGATATTGTAAAGATCTCAAGAGGGAGGAAATGGTCTTGGATATTTATGTAGTTATTTTTCATTTTGGTTTCTCTTAATTTCTGAATGTGCAAGTTTCCCTCTGGTGTCATTGCTAAATTTGGTTTGAAAAAATTTTTAAATTATGGTAAAATATACATACCATAAATTTTCCATCTTCCCCATTTTTGTGTAGAGCTCAGTACTGTTGAGTACACTCACCTTGTTGGGCAAGCAATCTCCAGAACTGTTTTTATCTTGCAAAACTGAAACTCTGTAACTACTAAACCGTAACTCCCTCTCTCTCCTTCCCCTGGACAACCACATTCTACTTTCTGTTTCTATAAATGTGACTACACTGGGTACTTCAAATGAAACCATATTGTATTTGTCTTTTGGTGACTGTCTGGTTTATTTCCGGTAGCATCAGGTCCTTAAAGTCCACTGATACATTGATACTGTAGCATGTGTCAGGAGCTTCTTGTTTCTCAAAACTGAGTACTGTGCCATTGTATGTATTACTGACTCTCTGTTCATGCGTTCCTCCAGCAGCAGTCTGCTTCTCACATCTTGTCTATTAAGAAGAATGCTGCTACAAACACGGATGTACAAATACCTCTTTGAAGTTCTGCTTTTAAGTCTTTTTAATCAAAATTATTTTATTCTACATGGAATAAGTTAAAGAGCTTTACCTTTCTATTCTGAAGGAAGTTTTGCATATCATAGGGTATTTATTTTTCTTAAACATTTGGTAAATCTTTACTTTTAAATCTGCTTCTCTATATGATACTATTCCTTTAATTGTATCCCTAATTATGTTTGCTTCCATTTTATTTTTCTTGATCAGCCTTACCAATTGTTTGCTTGTTTTATTAGACTTTTCAAATAAATTTTCATTAGAATTCTGATCCTCTGGATCCTCCTCTACTTTTTTATTTCTATTTTATTAATTTGTTCTTATTTCCTCCTTTTAGTTTTTTGGGGGTTTAATCAATGGTTGCATTTCTAATTTTTAATTTGGATGCTTATATCATTACTTTTCTATAATTTTTTCTATATTAATATGTAAAGCTAGTATTTTAGATGCATTCTACACATTTTGGTACAAAAATTTTATTTGTGTTCTGTTTTAGATAGTCTATAAAGTCTGCATTATGATTTTTCCAGAAGCCTATAAATAATTTAATAATTTTGAAGTTTTAAATGTATGATGTTTGATATCTAATTTTAACTAATAATGGTCAGATACTGCATGAAATTAAACTTTTATAAATATGCGATATATATATTATATATACATATATGGTGTCTAGTGAGTTAATGGAAAGAAAAAATCTGGACATTTATGTATCAAAATCTTAGTAGTTATCACTAAATTCTAGAATTCAAAGACTTATCTTTGTTTTTCTGAATCTTTTGAATTTGAAACATGAATATGTATTTTTTTACCAGAAAAACAAAGTTGCTTCCATATGCTTGGTATAAAAAAAGAGTTCAGATGAATATATACTACCTGTATATAAAAGCACACTTTTAACCCTTTGTAGATTTCAAATTTCAGAGTTTACTCATGGAAATATAAAAGAAAAAAGGCAAAATGGAAAATTATAAAATCAATCTCTTGGCATGGGTATTAAGGCTAGCATGTGGCTATTATAAAATTTCTGTGTACACTTGAAGATCTATCAACTATGTAATTTTTGGTATTTGGAAAATTTTCTCTGTTTCTTTTGCATTTACTTTTAAAAGTACTTTAACTTAGTTTTATTTTGTCTACTATTTCAGTTCAGGGATGAAGTTGGATCTACAATAACATTTTGTGAAATCTGGAGGTTTAGATTGTTTTTATTAATATATCTGAATTTCTACTAGATTGTTAGATCTGCAAGGGCAGAGATTAAATTTTATTATTCAGCTATACACCCAGTCTGTTATTCCTAGACATATGAGTAAGAGTATTCCAAAACTTTCTAAAATGTTTAATTAGTGGGTGTGTTAAAAACATTTTTTATTAACATGTATTATTTGATGGGGTTTGGTGTGCTGTTTTCCTATGTGCATATAGTGTGCATACTGACCAGATCCAACCTCCTTTTTTCCACAATAGGTAAATTGCAAAATAGACATTTTGAAAATTTAGATAGGAGATAGTTATAGAGATATTTTCTTTAATTAACTTCTCCCTCAATTTAAATTCTTTGAGAATAAAGATTATGCCATGGGTTGCACTTGGCACACAGGGGTGACTCAGTACATATAGATTGGATGAATAAATAAATGGTCATTTTAAAAAATGTATTTTTAAACCAGATGAACTTCCATTCTCCTCCCTTATTTGATGGGGGACCACAAGGAAAGAAAAATCTAGGAAATTAGACCTTTGCTTTGGTGTTACTGTCTGTACATCAGAATTAGATCTCACTGTGTTTTTTTCCATACTCATCTCTTCTTCAACACTATTTCACCCCTCCAAGATCAGTAAGTAGGAAGAATTCTTTCAATTTGGGCTCAGATGGACCAGGAGGGGTTTGATGTCCTTTATTTTGTGTGTTTTACTTTGGGAAGAAAAACAAATTATTCCTGTATCTTCTTTCCTTTATCCAATTCCCTACAACATGGGAGGTTTTGGGAGTATGAGTCAGCAACTCAGAAAAAGAATGCATGATGTTTGATATCTAATTTTAGATATCATTCTAGTTCTTCTCGGTGTTCCCAGCTTGAGTTAAATTTATTCTTTCCTGGACCCTTGAACTTCTTGTTTTCTCAGCTTTGCTTTAGACCCACTTCTGCAAACAAAATATTTTTATAAATCAGTATAAGACCCTAGAATTTTCTCTGAGTTAGCGACTCCCTAGTTTTTGCGTTTGACAGTACGCTGACAAGGACAGTTTTTGTGTTTGAGTAGCATTTGCTCAAGGCAGATTGGCATTTGATGTATGTGACCTCTGTCACACTGCAGCTGAATGACACACAGTAGAATGAAGAAACACTGTGCTTTGTGTCTGTGGTCTACCTGATTCATGTAGTTTTCTTCTTGTTGTTCTGACTTCCAAAATTATTTTTGCCTTTTGTAAACTTCTACTATGAGTAATGATTTCCTGTAATACCGTTTTATTTCCCCATTATGCAGATCTATGTTCATGTGTCCACTGAAGACTGACTCCAATGTTCCTAATTCCTTCTCAGGAAATCAATGCTATTTTGATATTCAGTCTCTTTGGAAAAGGTAAAAGAGTGGACTGAACAACATTAAACTCCGCATTGGGTTAGGAATGTGTTTTGATATATTTGTAGCATGCACTCATTTGAGTTTTCTTTTTCACCAACAAGTGTAAACAGTTGTGGTTTTCATTCTTCTTTTTAAAATTCAGAAAGTACTGAAAATATAAAGAAGGAAAAAATTCCTTTTTAAAACTAACATTTGGAAGTAACTATTAATACTTTGATGTATATTCTTTCAGATTTTTTCCTTCTTAACATTCATTCAATAAAACACAATGTGTGGATGTGTATTTAAATATATACCTATGTACAGACAAAAACAACATCCACATGTGTTCATACACTTATTACACTTGCAAAAATGTTATCATAATTATATGTAGATGATTTTTTTTGTTGCTGGTGATAGAATCCAGAGACTCATGCATGCTAAGCATGTACTCTACCACCGAGCTACACCTTCTGCCCATAATATTTATAGATTTTAATCTGATTTTTCCACTGAGGTCTTTTATCCAAATCTGATTCAATGCACCTCTTTATAAGAAATTGTTCTATGATTTAGCTCAGGTACTATCGAAATATACATTTTCCTTCTGAGGCTTTTCTGTGTTTATCATATACTATCCTATAACACCTGTTTGCTAAGGAAGTACAAAATGGAGTTCGTAAACTTTAAGGAGTAACTGAAATGTAAAGACAAGTGAGAAAAAAAGCAAGAGTGCAAAATCCAGGAAAAGAGGAACCTGTGGGGCGATATCAGCTGATGTTCTTTAAGAATTATAGACTCTCAATTCCTTTGGCTCGCAAACAAACAAACCGTTAAGAGATTTAACTCTGAGTTACTTCGGGGCAGTCATTGTTCTTTTCACAAAAGTTCCCCCAATGCTGGAGCTGTCACTGTCTGCACATGCCGTGGCTTGAGCTGCCCCTTTTGGCCTTACTACTTTCTTATTTCTCCCCATGACTGCTGAGGGACATGTCGTGATTTGGATCTGGAATATGCCCACAAGGACTGTGTGTTGAAGGCTCGGTCCCCAGCCTGCTGCACTGTAGGAAGGTGGTTGGGTGTTTCAAGGGTGGGGCTCAGTGGGAGTGAGTAGGGTCACTGGGAGCACGGCCTCGGCAGGGTTAGTGTCCCCTTTCTCTCTTTTTGTTCTTCCCAGTCACCGTGAGGTGAGCAGCTCTCTCTCTCATATTTTCCTGACATGACATGCTACATGTCACAGGCCTGAAGGCAAAGGGACATTTGACTATGGACAGAAGTTTCTGAAACTGTGAGCCAAAATAAATCCTTCCTCCTTATAAGTCATTTATCTCAGGTATTTGTCACAGCAGTGTAAAGCTGACTAACACAGGAAGCTATCTCCATGCTTAGCTTTCAAACTGCTCTAAATATTTTCTTAACCTTTTAAAGACAAGCTAGTCAACAACCTATGAATCTTAACAGAAGCCAGTGCTCTGGTGAGGAAAACCTCATCAACGCAACTTAGCTTCCTCACTAGAAATAAAATATAAAATTAACATTGAAAGCATGTTGAATACGGGCTCTGTGCTGAGGAATAAAGCAAAGGAATAAAATTGCTATAGTATATCTTAGCGAGTCCTGAACACAATAAACTCTCTTAAAAAGATAATAAAATTTCTAGCTCAAAAGGCAATGATACGGTCACACAAAACCAGATTGGAGCAAGAAAAAACTGAATATTCAGCGAAAACAGAGAGGTGAGAAGTGTCATCATTTTGTAACACTAAGCATATCACAGGGGAATTCTGAATTTATTTTTTTTCTAGCAATAAGTGAGAAAAGAGATCTACTTGTACTCTTATTGTAGGGAATGTCTTGTTCCTCATCTCTAGCAAATGAAGCACTCTGGAACGCCTTTGAGCCCCAGAAGGAGCTATATAAACTCACAAAGCAGTAGAAACTCCCTTAATTGAGATGCACGAAGCTGACTCAACAAATTAACCAATACTCAGAACTCTTTCTGTGAAACATGCTGACTGATGACTCCACCAACAGTGGGCTCTTTCTTCTTAGTTTACCCACTCACAACCTCCCACCAGATTGAAAAGTTAGTTAGGTTTATGCTTAGTTAAATTTATTATTGTAATAATGTATCTTAATGAGGTATTATGTAACATAATGAGATATGACTATGAAAAGAAATGTTATGGCTATAAAAGCTAAGTTAAATATTAAAGATTTGATAGAGTTATTCAAATGCTGCTCTTGTTTTAGGTGTGGATGAGATGAATGTAAGACTCAGGAAAATTGTCAAAGATCACTCCCTCCCCATACTACTCCTCAAAGATCCTTACATTCTGTCAGCTTGAAGAAACAGAAACTGAAGTCATAAATGTTGCATTGTGTGCATGCTTGATGGCATGTAACACCCATAGCTGGTTACCCATCCAAAAGTAAGGACTGACTATTGACTAATCAAAAGATTATTGAATGAAGATTTTAATTAAAATAAAATATTTAAATCATATGTATTTTCCATACTTTTTTACATACTTTACATATATATAATTTTCAAAACCAATTATCTGCTTTAATAAAGTATTTTGATTAAATGACGATGGTATTCTACAGTCCTTCAATAAGGTCCTGCGTAGGTCACCTATGCAACACGTTTTTTTCAGAGCAGTTCCCACAAGACCACTTCCCATCCCAAGGCTAAACACTGAGCTGTTTATTCACACTAACGGATAGGACTTGCCAACTTACAGGAGCTATTTCAGCATTTCAAAAATGTCTTATCGGGGGCTGGAGGGATAGTGCCATGGCAGAAGGCTTGGCAATCATGTGTGAGGCCCTGGGTTTGAGTTCCAGCACCACAAAAACAAAACAAAAGGAAAAAGAAAAAAAAAAAGCTACATTAATATATTTTCACAAAGAAAGAAGAAAAAGACTATTTCAAAAATAAAACTAAACTGCACAAAACAAAATAAAAGTCATAGTTTGAAGAATGAGTATACAAATGTTAGAACCGAGACAATAAGGAAAAAATACATTTTAAACATAGAGTGGGCAAAGGTAATATAACATTTGTATGACTGGAATTTTCAAAGTATAGATGAACATACCAGAACAGAACAAATATTTAAGCTATAATTCATACTACTTTTCTTGAAGTTAAAAAAAAATTTAAAAAGTATATATATATATATTATATATATATATAAAATGAAATGAAAATTTACCTCAAACTGTTAACACTGAGTCACTACAATATTTGATTTTGAAAATAAAGCAAATATCTTTATAACAGTCAGGCAAACCAGCCAGGAAAAAAATGAGGTCATACTATGATCTGAATGTCTGTACTATCCCAAACTCATGTTGAAATTTAATTTCCACTGAAACAGTATGAAGACATGGGATCTTTAAGAGACCATTAGGCTATGAGTGCTGTACCTTTGTGAATGGATTAATGCAGTTATCATGGGACTGTGTTATTTGAAATTCTATTAACATGTTTTAATCATACATATTAATGGAGTTCAGTGTAAAATTTCCATATGTGCACACAATGTGCACTGATTAAATCCAGCTACTCTTTCCTACCCATCTCATGCTCTTTGTAATCTTCAGTAATCACTATTATACTTTCAGATTGACATTATTTTAGCTTTCACCTATGCAAGAGAATATGTGGTACTTATCTTTCTGTATCTTTCTTATTTCATTTAACATAATGTCCTCCAGTTCTATTCATTTTGCTGCAAATGACAGGAATTCATTTGTCTTTATTGTTGAACAATGTTTCATTGTGCACAAATACTGCTTTTTTCTTTTCTTTCCCATTTGTCTGTCAATGATCAGGTAGGGCTAATTTCATTTCTTAGCTATTGTGATCAGTGCTACCATAAACAGGGGCGTTCTAGTATGTCTTTGCTATGCTGATTTGCTTTGTATGTGTATACCCAGAAGTGGGATAGCTGGATAGCTGGATCATATGGAAGATCTGTTTCTAGTGTTTCAAGGAACCTCTATATGGTACTATTCTCCATTGTGGCTGTCCTGGGTATCCTAGTTTACATTCCTACCAATAATGTGTAAGAGCTCCTTTTTCTCCACATCTTCAGTAACACTTTTTATTTCATGATAGCCATTCTAACTGGGATGAGATGGTGTCTCATTGTAAATTTGATTTGCAGTTCTCTGATGGCTAATGATGTTGAGACCTTTTTTCATGTATTTGTTGACTGATAATATAGCAAATGAACAACACCTCCGATTTTATTTTTGGTGTCCATAGATATTTTGGACAAATGAGTCACAAGTATTTATTATACCACAAGGAAAATTTCAATAAATTCTGATGTAGTAGAAATAAGCACACAAAATTGTCTGAAACAGTGCAATGAAACTATAGCACAATATAGAACAAGAATTTTTCACTGAGAAATAAAAATAAAACTGTTAAACAATTCTTGAATCCAAGAAAAAAATGTATAACAAAAATAAGGAATTTAATAGTAATGAAAGCATACGTCAGAATTTTGGAAAATAAATAAATCATTGCTAAGAAAACAGTTACAGCCTAAAATACTTACATTTAAAAAAATGACACAATGAAAATAAACTAATTACATATAAGACTCCAAAAGTTGGGGAAAAGAGAGCAAAGAAGATGTAATTAATAAAGGTAAAAGCATATATTTTGAGTCAAAATATAGAAAACAGAATATAATAGTCATTCCTTCAATATTTGTAATAGGGAAAGGTTGGAAGTGGTACAAGTACAAGCAGCAAAGACAGAGGATGAGTCCACAGCACACAGGGAGACGGGGTGCAGGGGTACACAGGCACTACCGAGGAATGATACTGTTCACTGTAAAGGCAATGTGCACAATGCTAATGTGAAAGAGGGAAAAATTTAAAAACACACTTTCTTAGGTGAGTTTTTACACAAACCTTAGAGGGCTCAAAGAGATACCCAAAACAGTGATTTCTCATCGGGGTAAGATGTGGTTGTTTAGATCTAAAACGCCCTGCAAAAGACTCATGTGTTCGGGAGGTGATTGGATTGTGCAGGTGCTGCACTTGTCAGGGGATTCGCCCACTGCTGCGTTCAGTGATGTCAGGAGGCGGGGCCTGGCTGGAGGCGGGGCCTGGCTGGAGGCAGGCAGTGGGGGTGTGAGCAGAAGGCTGTGTTCTTGTCTGGGGCTCTGTAATCTCTGTGCACTTCCTGGCTGCAGGGGTTGAACAGTTCCACTGCCCCAGGCCCTTCCCCTATGCCGCTTCTGACTTGCACCAGCCAATCATGGGCTGAAACCATGAGCTTTCAAATAAACCTCTCCTTTAAGTTGTGGATGTCAGGTATTTTGTCCCGGAGATGACAGGGAAGTGACTAATACAAGAGGGTTCTCATTTTATGTATTTTTAAATATTTTAGTTTTGGTATCACTTAAGTATCATAAAACAATAACAAATGTGAATAAAACGTAAGCAGAGAAGAGAAATATTTTCTTATATCTAGATTGAGGAATGAAAAACCAGATCGAATTGTTAAAAGGCCAATTGACAGCCTGGCTGTCACTGTCCTTTGGTTGGGGATCAAAGACAGGAGGGACATCAAGGAGAGAGACCAGACTGCTCTCCTGACATGTTGAGTAGTGTCTGTCCATAAGGTGCTGCTCCACTCTGGGCAAAGATCAGGTTCTCCTTGGACACTGGGATGAGGGCTGGAAGTAGGGTGAATGCTCCATTATTTGAAATGGCTTTAAAAATGTACTGTGAAGTATGTAAGTGAATATATTTTACCTGTAGATACCTCAGTCATAGACAGAGACACATGCCTTAGGAAAAAAGGCTAATCACAGACTGGCAGTTTTTCTGTTTCATAAATTAGAATCTGTTTTCCTCACACAGTAGGAGCACAAAATATCAAGAAACTTAGAAAGCTCCCGATATTTATTTTCATGCTCATAATTTTGAGAAAATTCTTAAGAGATTTAATCCAAATTTAGTGTTTAAAAAAAGATTTTCCTGGGACTGCAACTATAAATGCCATGTTTCAATCCAGAGCAAATTTTGAACAGCTGAGCTGGCAGGTCTTTAAAGAGGTCTTGTCAAAACATAAACCATCAAGAACCAAAGAAAAAGGAGAGGAAAAAAACAATAAAATAGCAAAAGACTCACCTGCCTCGGTACCTGTACCTTTGGGTGTGGAAATGGAAAAATGGCAAATTTACATAAATAGGCAGTAAGAATACAACAAGAGGAGTGATTCGTGGATGTAAAGTACTGGGCCAGGGGTTTTAGGAAATATGATTAATATCAGTAAGAAAAAATATCCTGTGAGATATCCACTCTGGACCAACTGAATGAACTGAACCATTGTTTCACATCTTTCAATGCAGAAGGAGGGGAGGAGGCACAGAGTATTTGGGCAGGGGGCAGGTAGTGTTGAAGATAGAAGAGATGAGAGGAGAAAAGGGGACCCTGGCATGTGTTATCTCAGGTAGACTCATCTTTGAGGGAGAAGTCAAGGACTGGTTCATATCTTATTTTCTACTCTGTTAGCTTTCTGTTACTATAACAAAGTACCCAAGATAGTATGTTCATAAAGAATAAAGGTTTATTTTGTTTCACAGTTTTGGGGGTTTCAGTGCATGACTGATTGTTCCTTTGCTTTGGGCTTGTGGCAGCACAGTGCATCTTGACATGAGTGCCTCACAGAGGAAGCAGTTCACCTCATGAGTGAGTAGAAAAGAGAGACAGAAAGAGGTGGGACTCTACTATCCCTTGAAGGATATGTTCCCAATGACCTAAGACTTCCCACTAAGCCCCACCTCTTAGAGGCTCCACCACTCTCCAACAGCTCCAGGAACTGAGGATCAAGCTTTTCACACATGGGCCTTTGGTGATACTTATCCACATCATAGTGTATACCCTGCATGTTTGTTGGTTGACTCAGCACAGTTTGCTATGTGAAAATGGAAGGCCCCTGTAGAAGATGAAAGCTTTAAATACGGGATACCACTCGGAAACCTTGGACCTGGACTAGAACAGCTGTTTCTTCAAAGAGAGAGAACCAACTAAGTAAGTGTCAGTCAATGGGATTCGGTTTGGACATGGAGTACAAAGAAAAATGACTCCGTCAGTTTTGGTAAAGCTATTTTGGGGCTACATTTTCCCAGTAAAATTCCCCTTAATTTTTTTTTTTCTAAAATAAAGCATAAAATTGGAACCTAGAATTCTTAATAGCATCTCCCAATTTCTCTTGAAGGATCTTCACTCAGACAAGCTGGGGGAATGTAGTTTAGTTATAGTGTGGTCCATGGTCTCAGGGTGGAGTTGGAGTTCCCAGACTCCACTAGTTCTATTTTTAAATAAGCATCTTTCTCTCTTAATGGAAACAACATGAGTGTTTTTCTGGCTTCACTTTTTGCTGTCAGTCCTTTTAGACAGGAATGCCCTCTCCTGGTCCTGTCTCTCCTCAGGCTGGGACTTTTGCTCTAAGTCTGAATGAACAGTGATGGACCGGAGGACCCACATGCAGAACTGACCTCACACAGCCCTCTCCCTGTCTCCTGGGATGGGCTGGTGTTCAACCCTCTACCTCTTCTTGGTCTGTCCCCTCCCGGTGTCCTGTGGAAACCCCCTGGTGTAATGAGGACAAGTCTCCCTGTCTTGTGTTTTTCCTTCCGATTTAACCTGTCTCCACTTGGCTGTTTTTTTGCGGGTGTCCCTGGAGCTGCTGAGGGAGATGGGTTATCAGAACTCCAGCCCTCTTCATGCACTTAAAAAGAAAAAAAGAAACATAGTAGCTACAAACAAACCAGGAAACTTGGGAATTAAAAACAAATTGACTGAGAGGCAGTTCTGTTGGGATAGGAAAAAAAAAAAAATGAAGGGGGGGGGAGATTCAGCTTCTCAATTCAACAAGCCCAGCTGAGGTTATTTTGAAAATCACTGACTTCTCTGGCTGCAGCAGCAAACTAAATTATCTTACTCTTCTCTTCTTGCTGAGTTTAACTTATAGAAGTTTCTAGATGTCCACTCTTTGCTGGAGAAACGGCAGCTCTAAGTAACAGTCTGTCCCCCCTTAGTAAGGTGGTCACATTCCTTATAACATGATTTTTTTTCTAAAGAAACTTGGCATGTTCATCCTTCAGGAGAAAATGTAAGATAACGTAGCTGAGATGTGGAAATTTCTGAGGGAAAATTCTAAATATTTTTTCACTTTGAAATTTGTGTTAATGATAGAGCTAAACGATGCCAGTTCTGCCCTTTCCATAAGCTCCACAGACCTTGCTAATCCCTCTGTGAAGACAGGCTACAAGATGAATTTATGTCCTATAATAATATATATATATGCAATTATCTCTTCATTTTTGTTTTGCTTTTCTCCCAGATCCACTATCTACAGTTCTACCATAGAGATCTTTAAAAATCACAAATCTGACTACTGCCTTCCTCTTTTTACAACCTTTAAAGACTGCCTGCCATCTGTAACACAGAGAGCAAGGGGATGCTATCTTACACTCGGAGGGGTTGGAATTGACTCCTGCAGGGCACTGCTGAGAAGGATTCCGAGGCCGCATCTGAGCGCCCTGAGAGTGCTGTGATGTTAGCCAGGTCCTCCCTGGTCCCGGCAATGGGCAGCAGTGACCATGCGCACGTCCTGCTGAGAGTACACGACTGAGTCTTTGCCATGCCATGTGTGTCCCTCCAGGAAATAGTCTACCATTCAGCAAGTCAGAATCTCCTTTAGTTTCCTAAAGAGGACAGACTTGTCTGCAGCTTTTACACTTAATTTCCTCCACCAGCATCATCCCTTTTCCAACTTCTTTTCCCAGTTCAGTTTTATTGGAATTTTAAGACTGAGTGAAGAGTCGTTTTCCTAGAGATGTTCTTTTTCTGCTGTCTGTGAGGCATGTAAAATGCATTACTGCTGCAAGTGGCTTTGGCCTCTGTCATTGTATTTATCCCACTGTAGTAGAATTACTTACGCAGGTGTTCAATTTCTCCACAAGACTGTGATTTCTCTAAGGGCAGAAGTATGTTAACTTTGTTAATTTCCTAGCTGAGGGGTAGCGCTTGAACTCTTAGCCAGTGTACAATAGTTGCTTATTACAAAGAAAGTGAATGAGTGAAGAAATAAATGGATTAATGGATATGGGTGTGAAAAATGAAATAAAATTCACTCATATATATACTTTGTGATAATCATGTAAATAAATGTAAAAAATTTCTTTTGAAAAACAAGTACTATTTGGTAATTTTAGTTTTTTTTCATTTGTTGCCATGTGCTCATTTAATTTGAAGGAAAAAGAAAATCTCTTTTTTTACTCTTGACTAAGTTCACGCCTGAAGCCTTTATTACAAAGCACAGGTTAAGAAGAAAACTATATATATATAGATATATATAGATATATATATAGATAGATTGGATTAATGTACATAATATATATTATGTATATATATTATATATTTGACCTAAAGAAACAGGTAAAGTTGTATATTTTTACGCTTAGATTAGATGAAGCATTGATAGTTGTGGAGAAATGTGTCCAGGAGACACGACTGCCTGATCTGATGATAACGAGCTGGGGGAGCTTAGTGAGGCTTGTGTGTTTAGACCCTCCTTTGTGTCCTGTGCCTTCAGAGATAAAGATGCCCCTTTTCTCCAGACACAGAGAGGCACCTGTCCAGTGAAGGCCAGTGACCTGCTTCAGGGGAGAAAGACCGGAAGTTGACAGTGACCTTCCTGTACTTGTCCTTTCTTTGATGCCACATTTTGGGGCAATGTGTCCTAAACCCATCAGGATATTGACTTAGGGTTAAATTCAACACAGCTTTGTTGCAATTTCCCTACACTATGTTGGTGAAAACTTACTATTTTTGCGAGTTTATTGTTTCTCAAAATGACATATGCTCAAAAATTTGTTATATATAAACATACTTTATTTTCATAGTTTTTTATACATGTTCTTGTATGTGTAGTAAGTGGAATAAAATCAGAATTTCTAGATTTCTTTACTATATTTATTCACTTATCAAACATTTACTGAGCATGTACTATGTTTGATGTGCCGAGAATGCAGTGCCAAAGACAAACAATATACAACCTGATGTAGGTTATGGTCTGATTTTCCCTGTCGCTGAATTTTCTTCCACTTGGGGTGTTCTCACCAGCTTCCTTCAACAGTTACGTTGTACCCATAGGGCTGAAGAAGAGAGTCAAAGCAAGGTCACACCCCGAAAGCAACACCTGGGCCTCGTGAGGGCCGCATTGCCCAGAGAGCGTTTTTGTGCGCAGGTACGTCTCTCTGGCAGACAGTCAGTGCACTTTGAGAATTCCAGGTTAGCCCACTTCCTGTGGAGGCTGGTTGGATGTCTGGCTGTGACCTCGGCAGTCATTTAGGCTGTTCTGTCCCCTCCTTGCCGCCTCTGAATGGCCTCAAAGGAAGCCACTGCCGTGTGGTGGAAGATCAGACTCAATCTTTGATCTCCACGAAGTAGAAAGAGAGAAGCGAGCAGCAGTCACAATTCGGCTGAACCAAGTTCTTTAAATCATAAATGAAATCAACAAGAAAATTAGTTCCAAATGATGTTGAAAGGCATAGATTTTTACTCCCTCAAATAAAATTAGTCCCTTGTTTAACGACTGAATAGTTTTCAGTGTTTTCCTCATCTGAAAGGCATTAGAGTAGACTTAGCATCATGATTCCTTTCATAAAGGATGAGTCACATCACAGAGCTTGTCGTGCGCAGAACTGTTCCTGCTCCGGATACTCTCATCCTGAGCACTTGTGTCTAAGGGAGGAAGAAATCATGCAACTGCGATTAGCACCTGTTGCCTATGGCAAGAATATTGTATTTTTGCAATTCATCTTCAAAACAATGTTGTGATGAAGTTTTCCAATGGTCTCTGTGGATGAAGACACGAAGGACCAGGAGGTCTTGCTGTTTGTTCACTAGTGCCATCCGAGCGGTGGGATGCTTGCCAGAACTTTAGGTCCTAGGTGCAGCATAACACCTTCCAATTCCACGCTGCCCTGGGTCATCTCTGAGAATCTGCTTTGTCCTGCGTCTTTCTCTCCTGGGAATTTCACTAGAGACCGGGAGGGTGGAAGAAGGTGGGAAAGAGTATCCTAAGAATCGCAGAGCTGTTTTCAAGAAATGCCAAACAAAGGAAGAATCGAGAGAGTAGTGTGCAGTGAAGATGGTAAGCCACGCTGGGTCTAAAACTTTAAAGTGTTCCAGTTGCTTGGCATTTCTCTCCTGTCATCAGGCGAGGGGGAAATATTAAGAGTTTTTGGACAAGACGAAATAACACAGAAAAATTAATAACACACGAAAATTAACACAGGAAAATTAATTAGATAAATTAACAAATTTTGAGGCAGCAAGAAGCATTAGGCAAGAGAGTGCAATAGTCCGAGCAAGGATGCTGCTTTGAATGAATTTGGAAAATGGTGATATAAGCAAGTTAGTGATTTTATATTATATTTGTACTATACTTTATATTAATTACGTATAAATTCTAGCACTGTGTTAGAGGCTAAAAGAATGAATTAACTATGGAGTGATTTAAAGGTTATGGTCTAATGATGGGCAACAATGAGACAAATCCATGGGCGTTGTGTAAGTGTCGTATGAAGGTTGAAGGAGATGGCAAGGAGAACTCTGGGTATGTGTTCTGTGACTGAACTTGGGTTGCCAGGTAACAACTCATCCAGTGAAGGCATTGTCGTTGGGACTTGAGGACACATCAGATTTTGGTGGAGAGAGAAAGCAGTCTGGTGTGGCAGTGTTCAGTGTACATGCTAAGGAAGGCGATGTGCAAGTAGCCATCACTAAAAGGCAACGGAGCCTCTAGGAAGAGATGTGTTCTGTTGGTGGGAGAAGCCCTTTTAAAATTCCACCAAATTATCCCAGTAGATATATCTGCAGTCTGTTCGACATGGTGTTAGGGTTTGAAGACGAATCAAAAGGTAACACTAATGATTCAGGACTCACTCTCTCAGAGGTGACTGTGGGAGCCCTGGTCATCACCATGGTGATGGAAGCAGCAATTGGATTACACTTGTTTGTGTAATAGGATTGATCAAGGAAGAACCAATGGCCTTACAGTTGAGGCAATGGAAATCTGAATCAGGTAAATTGTGGTAAACTGAAGAAAGATTCACAACTTTGCTTATTAAAAAATGAGACTCTACATGTTACTTTACTTCGGCTATGAAGCCCCATTGTGGAACTGATGGCTGAGCAACCATATAGGATGCTCCAGAAAAAGAAAAAAAAACCTCACAGGAGGCAGAAAAAAGAGATCAGAGTAAAGCTTCCAACCTAAATGACAGGAAAATAAGTGTTTGGACATTGTTAAGCTAAAATCGGTTTAGGGGACATTTGTATAATGAGGTTCAGGTGTTGTACCAACTGCCTTGTGCAGGCAGACCTATTTCTGGCAGAGGGGAAGGAGTGGTGTAATAGGATGTTGTCTTCCGTGTTAGACTCTGCTTCCTCGCAGAGAGGTACAGGAACAGGTTGCCAGTGTGTAGGACACAGCAAGGTGTTTTATCTCTCTCCACATTCTGATTTGCAGGTGACCTCCTGCCTGCTGGAGTGCCCTACCGAGTGTCGACAGTGCCCTGTCCATTACTTAATTTGCTAATTCACTCCATTCATGTGTCCTTTATTCTTTTGCTTATTCATTGTTTACTGTGCTCCTGCAAAGTGCTCTAAACTGTCCCAGCCATCCTGGATGTGCAAGTGTGAAAATGCATGCTTTTCTCACAGTTTGCTGTTTGAGATGAGTATTACCCATACTCACGATACAAATGGTGAGTTTATAAGTTTATATGAGTCATATGTTAAGATCAGGAAATGGGATGAAGAGGGATGGGGACCAGAGAATGCAAAGAACATGAATGGGGGGTAATGGATCTGTTCAGGGAGTGAAAAATTAGGTTCCTAGAAGGGTGGTTAGGAGACAGGGCTGGAAAATTAAGCTAGAGTCAGATGAACCATCTGTTCTCTCGGGTAGAATTTAGTCTTCCTTTTCTTTAGGCTTGATGAGAGGTCTTTCTCATTCCAGTATAGTAATTTTAATTGTTCCCATTGTTTACTAATTGACAAAACTTAACAATTTGTTCTCTTTGACTCATTTTTAGCTTTGGCACTTATGAATGCCCACTGCGATTTGACAGGGAAAATAACTTTAGGGCCACCATTCTGTTTCTTGCGAGCCCAGTACTGTTAGAATTGAGTCAAGTCCAGAATGTAACAGGAAGTAGCCCAGAGTGAATCTAGTCTCTTGAGTTTCACCTCCGTAAGGAAAATATATGTTTAACTTTCCTTCTTATTAAGAGAAAGCAGCTGTTGCCTTTACTATCCTGGGATATTAAAATATCTATCATGCACCTCAAAGTGTGACTTAGACTTTTCTGAAAATAAAAGTTAAGGTAAGAAATGATGCAGATGAAAATCTCAAGGACTATGAGATTAATTTTGTTTCCATTAATTTTATTAATTGTGCCTAAGTCTATTTAAGCATTAAGCAATTTTATAGGATACAATGCAATATTTATTTAAAAATAAAATGGTGGTTGTACTCAGTATAAAAGCACAATGTTCCAGAACCCATTGAAGATTTCCAGTCTGAGTTCAGAGTCTGTGGTTAAGTCATTCAGTTTTTAGAATCTCCACAAAAACATTTGTCTGAAGGAAAAAAATCCTCAGCTAAGCAACATGGAGGAATGCCAGGCACTTAGCTGATCTCCGAATTGGCAGGCTTGACGCAACTTCTTCCAACTGATTTGCAGACACAGTGTTAGCAATCAACAAATATTTTCTGAGCACTGCACATACACCACATACACTTTAAGGTTTTCTTTGAAATGAGATGCCGGAAAAATAAGATGTACTCTCAAGTGTGATGTTGGACTCTGCTTCTTCACGGAGACATAATTTGCTTGTTTCCACACTTAGCCTTGTGAAAGCACAATGAATATTCTGAGGGAAAAATGGCATAAATTAAATGAGCGCCCTTTTGTACATGCTCAAAGCGAATGACCCATTTAAACGATAGCTCAATGTCGCATGTGTATGGGAGGCACATGTGTGTGTATGTGGGTATTCGGAGACTGGGAATAGACATAGAAGATTGGATTAAAATCAGTGTGAGTGAATAACATTAAAAAAGAATAAAATACCCAGGAGTAAACTTAATCAAGGAGGTGAAACATCTATATACTTAAAACTTTAAAACATTGATGAAAGAAGTTGAAGAAGACACAAATAAATAGGATGATATTCTATGCTCATTGAGTGGTAGTAACATTTTTTAAATATCTGTTCCAAATAAAGCAATCTGCAGATTAAGTGCAATTGCTATATCAAAATTCGAACATCTGGTGGTATATGCCTGTAATTACAGAACTTGGGAAGAGTAAGACAGGGGGAGGCTCACAAGTTCAAGTCCCACCTGGGCAACTCAGCAAGACCTTGTCTCAAAAAAATTTCGTAGAAATAGAAAATAATCCTAAACTTGACATGGAACCAAGAAAGACCCCAAAGAGACAAAATAATTCTGATCATAAAGAACAAAGCTGGAGGCATCACACGTCTTGATGTTAAACTATACTACAAGGTTATACTAATCAAAACAGTATGGTATCGGGAAACAGTCACATGGACTAGTGGAACAAAATAGCCCAGAAATAAAACTCACATATATCCAGGCAGCCAATCACTGACAAAGGTGATAAAAATACATAATGTGCAAAGAGAGTCTTTTCAATAAATGGTGTTGTGGAGATGGGATAGCCACATGCAAAAGAATAGAATTTGACCCTATGCACAATTGTGACAAACAATTGTGTGTATAGGAATTAGACACTCTGTATAAAAATTAACACAGAATGGATTAGATATTTAAATGTGAGATTGAAGATCATAAAACTTGTGGAAGAAAACAGGGGAAGGTTCCTTGACAATGGTCTTGGCAATAATTTTTTGATGTGATCCAAAATCACAGGCAACAAAAGCAACAGACAAGTGAGATTGCATCAAAGTAAAAGGCTTCTACAGAGCAAAGGAAACAATCAACAAAATGAAGAGACAATCTACAGACTGACAGAAACTATTCACTAACTCTGTATCTGATAAGGGTTTAGTATGTAAAATACAGAACACTCATAAAACTCAATTGCAAAAACCCCCAAATAATCCAATTAAAATGGGAAAAGGACCTGAATTGACATTTTTCTAGAGAAGACATATAAATAGTCAACAGGTATTTCAAAAGGGTTCAATGTGGCTAATCATCAGGGAAATGTAATCAAAACCAGGAACTATCACCTCCTATCTGTTGGTATGTGGTATAGCTATTATCAAAGAGAAGAAACAATAGGTATTGGCAAAGATATAGAGAAAAATGGGGATGTAAATTGGTATAGCCATTGTGGAGAACAGTATAGAATTTCCTCAAAAATTAAAAAACAAAACTACCACATGATCCAACAATTCTACTTCTAGGAACGGATTCAAGGGGAATGAAATCAGTACTTGAAAAAGAGTATGTAGTCTTAATAATAGACAAGATATAGAAACAGCTTGTGTCTGTCCATGGATGAATAAAGAAAATGTGATGTGCATATACTATATGCAATGGAATATTATACAACTGTAAAAAAAAATCTCCATTTTCAAAACCATTTTCAACTGGAGAACATTGTGCTAAGTGAAATAAGCCAGACTCAGAAAGACAAATACTGTATGATCTCATTTATGAGTGAAATTTTAAAAAGTTGAACTCATGGGATCAGATTAGTGTGGTAATTGCCAGGATTTGGCAGTGGGAGTAGTGGTAGTGGTAATGGACAGGTGTTCATCAAAGGCACAAACTTTCAATTATAAGATGAATAAGTTCTGAGCTAAGGTACAGCATGGTAACATAGTTGATGCTACTGTATTGTATACCTCAAATTTGCTAACAGAGATTTTTAAGGCTTCTTACCACACACACAATAGTAACTCTGTGAGATGATGGATGTGTTAATTAGCTTGATTGTGGTAATCATTTCACAGTGTTTACATAAATAAAAACATCACATTGTACATCTTAAATACATACAATTTTTATTTGTCAATTTCAGTAAAGCTGAAATACGGACAAACAATGCGCACAGTTAACCTTTTTATGTTTCGTTTCAATATTAGCCGTTATTCCTCCTGCCCTTGCTTCATCATTTAAAGACCACTCAGTTTCTGAAAAGGAATGAAACAACTAAGGTGCCAGTAGTATCCTGGGAACCTCTGAGCAAAGCTCTCTTCTGCGTCACTGGACCCTAAATCTTTATCCTAACTGAATCAATTTTCTTTAAAACTGTGCTAGGCATAAGTCTCATTCACTACAGCAAATGTATTCGGGGCCCTTACTCATTATCTGTGGGAGAGAGAGGCAAAGGATTTTTAGGGGGACGGATGCTGCTGTGAGGGTGTTTATACTCAGCCAGTGTGATTCTAAGGGCTACCCTCCAGCTCTGCTTTTTCCCTTTTCCTTTTTAACAAATCACTTAGAGGGCGATTTCTTTTGATTTGTGTTATCCGGAATATGGAACTGGTATGCTTCTCACTCTTTAATTGAGACCACCTAGAATCATAGGTTATGATTATTTTGGAGTAAAAGAAAACAAATCGAATGGACCAGAAGTGCATTGGAAATTAAAAACAAGCACGAAGTAGCTTTCTAAGCTTTCTATACGAGGGTGAAGGCTTCATCTGAGGTGTGTGTCTGGACACGTGCGTGTGTGCGAGTGCACACGCGCGCCCGACTGCTGGGACAATCCTCTGAGAACGGCCTCCGCTTCCTTTTGCGCGGAGCGTGGTCACACCCAGTGGCCAGTGGACTAATCGCACGTGCTTGTTCCCGCGGGGACACCTGAGAAAGAGCAGCCGGCCCCAGTCACTTCCTCCAGTGGATGCCAGAAGCCAATCTGGATAATAGCAGAACCACCTTGTTGCTTTCCTTTGTTCCCAAAAGCGGTGCACCCGGGTAGGAAAAAGCCCCACACCATTCATGATGTTAACAATAGCAGCATTAGCAGTCATTGGCCTCCTACTGCGTCTGTTACTCTTTAAATTAGGACCCGTGACTATAATGAGATGGATTTTCACAGGAACATTTAAGGGCAGGCTGAAACAAAGAGGTACTGCTTTTTATTCTCATTTCCCTGTATTTGTGCCTAATTTAAACATTTCCAACGTTAACTGTTCTTTTCATTTTATTTTTTGATTAGGGGAGCACTATCATGTTAATATTTTTTTAAAGGGCCATCTTTTAAAAATACAAATGGGGCAGAAAACACTTACGTATAAATTTTTGGAGAACTCGTCACAATTCTAAAACATACATCCTCCATTAGCATCAAAATGACACTTCTTTCTTGCATCTTTGTTTTTGTAAAATTCTTTTAGTAGGTTCTAGGGAGCCCCGTTTTCACACAGGGGAAAGCGTGATTCTGGGACAGCAGCTCGGAAGCTGTGTCTGTGACTTGTGCCTGGTGTCAGGCTAATCATAAAGAGAATTTGTGTCCATGGGAGGCTTCACATCGAGTGACAGTTTGGCCCATTTCTTTTTAGGAGAGAACCTGTTATTGTCTAGTTTCACTGGGCCTTGGATACATTTTTCACACTTTATGAGGTCTCTTCCATCTTTTCAGGGCATCATATAGTATCTGGGCTCTCACACCTGCTCTGATTTTCATCTCATTTAAAACTTAAATGTGACTTTTCTGGGTGAATACCATTCTTTACACCTTGACTGTCCACTGTGATCTGGTCTGAAACTCAATCATGTAGCACTTTTCACTCAGATTGACTTTAGTCACTCAAAAGAAATTCAAACCAAGAGACTAGGGTCTCAGTCTCTAGCTCCAGGCCTAAGAAGGAGTTAACCTTGGAGGGGAAATTCCTTGGCTTTCTTCTCAAACCTACTGATTTCTTAACTAAGAATAGCTATTAATGCTGAGCCCCACAGCCTCGAGTTACTGCTTTTATCCCCTCTGCATTTCTGTGCTCCCTATAAATCCTTCAGCTTTGACTTCCTCTCAAGCATCCCATGTGTTAGGGGTGATGTTCTTGTTTTATTCAAGCAGAACACTTGGTAGCCCACTGCATGCTCCTAAGGTGGAGAAAAATAATATTTTATAATTAAAACCCCCTATATTTGTTGTTTGTGTTTGCTCTTTCTTCTCTGTGTGACCCTGTAGCAGCCCTAGCTCAGATGAGTATCCTTCTTCTGAAGAATCCTTTATGACTCTGTTACTGGACAGTAGTGACTTGAGGAAGCGGTATAAAGGGGCCACATCAAAGTTTACATGGCGTTCTTATTCATGGACTTACTTCAGTTGTTCCTTTAAACAGGTAGAATATTTTCCGGCCAGAGAGACTTGAAACTCTTACTGTATGATCACAATAAAAACAACCTGATATGTCGATAAGAATGTGGTTGCCAAGGAGAACATCTGTACAGCCACAACAAGCGCAGCCACACCTGTGGCAGCATCACCCAGTACAAGCTGGTTAGGCAGTTTCCTTCACTCCACATCAACAGTTAAAGAATCAGTACTTAAAAATTGCAGTTTGAGGAAGCAGAGAACAGAGATCGAGAGTGGCCATGGCCCTGATAAAAGAAGGCAGTGCTGCACTTGACCTGTAGTTTTCCAGTTTTAATCTCCCTACAGTCTCCTGGAAAGCACATGCTAAAACAGAGCACTACCATGATCTCCACAGTTTCTGAGCTTATGAGTCTACGGTTGGCATAAGAAACTGCATTTTTAACTTATTCCCAGATGCTGCTGGTGCTTCTGTGCCTGGGATCGTATTTCGAGAACAATTGTTCCCGAGCATGAGAAGAATCACAGGAGACATGAAGAAGACCCTGTTCAGCTCACATGACTCTCTTATCAATGTGGCTGAAAGAGGGACATCATTTCTCCATGGCAGTCCCAGAGATTGAGCCCAAATCTTGTGGGTAAGCATAAGATGTGTAGCTCTTATTTTAGAACAGGGGAGGAAGGTGTGTCACGAATTATCTACAGGTTAAGACCAGAGACCCTGAGGTCCAACTGCCTGGGACTGAGTTCTGGCTCTGCTCTCTGTTGTCTTTGTGATTTGAGGCAGATGATTTCAAAAGTCTATGACTCAATTTACTCATTTGTAAAACAGAAGTAATACAACAGAATCTACTTCATAGGGTGACTGCATTAAATGAAGTAATATTTTTCAAGTACTCAGATCAATGTCAATGTTAAAAGACAAAATCACAACAAATTTAAAACTCCTCGTTGGCTTTTATTTGCAATTCTAGAATCAGGCAACAACTCCGATGAGCTGAACGGCAGAGGGTGGTTTTTATAGACAGAAAAGGCCCGAGTACAGTAGAAGCAGAAGAAAAGGCCATTGGTGCTTTCAAAGTTACTTTCCTTGTAAAGGTTAAAGCAGAGGGAACTTCCTTATACAACTAAACCTAGCTTGTTTAGGGATTTGGTTATGATATCTTTGTTATTGTTTACATTTAAAATGTTCTCTAAAAGTCTCATGTGTTTGAAACGTTATTGGATCATCACTGTACTTATCAGTGGGTTCATCCACAAACGAGTTCAGTAGCTGAAAGTGCGGTTAGGTGGTAGAGCCTGGATGGAGATGAGTCAACGGGGTTATGACCTGGGAGGGTGTCTTCTTGTTGCCAGCTCCTTCTCTCTTTCTGCTTCAGGCCACCATGAAGTGAACAGCTTTCCTCCACCAGGCACTTTTAACCAAGCTGATTCTGCCTTGGCGTCAGCTCACCAAGGACTAAACCCCCTGAAACCATGAACCAAAATAATCCTCTCTTCTTTTAATTTGTGAGTGTTGGATATTTTGTCTCAGTGATGGAAAAGTGACTAGTATACATTCTCTCTTGATTTCTTGGAAGATTAGATAAATAACTTAGTTTGAGCTTGATGGGTGGAAATATGGCATGATTAACTCTATTTTGATTTGGTCTATTGGACCTAGTATAGGTGCTCAGAACAAACCAATGGCCTTCTGTAACTTTTATTTAACACTGGACACTCAGAACATAAAATACGAAATTGAAAATGCCTGATTTAGAACATCTTTGGTTATTATTATGTATAATGTCTAGGTTCTGCTACCAAGAGAGTACTAAACTAGGTAAATATCACAGAGAATCTATTTTAACAGAGCCAATAATCATCTGATTGTTCTACACGGTATTCTATGACACTATACTTTTCCCTACTTATCAGAGAATGTTTTCTCAACATTTGTAGTCACCCTTCCTGAAAAGCTTAGATCTTGGATTCTTGTTTCTGTTTCCCTGACTGGAGCTGATGCCTAGTTATACTCAGTTTATTGGTTTATCTATATCATTTTTTATAGCACAGACATGGAGGAAAAGAATTATGGGAGACACAAAGAGATATATCTCCACAGGAAATATCCTATCATACATCTACCCATCCATCCATCCATCCATCCATATATGT
The DNA here is from genome assembly GCA_004026905.1 of Hystrix cristata. Lineage (NCBI taxonomy): Eukaryota > Metazoa > Chordata > Mammalia > Rodentia > Hystricidae > Hystrix > Hystrix cristata. The sequence continues at coordinate 42,094 of PVJO010005912.1, forward strand.
ACCTACCTATCTACCTATCTACCTACATAAATATGTATCTACATACATACTTATTTAAACTTTCCTCCAGTCTATGGAATGCTTTTACATTTTCACTATAAAATTCTTTCAACTTTATTGTATGTTTGACCTTTTCATAATAAAATGATGGGGAAAGGCCCTCAGTTGGTCTTACATACGTATGCTAATATAACTTTATCATTTTCATAGTGTTATCTTTTGAATAGAATAATTTACTTGAATTTGTTGGTTTTTTTCAATAATGTAGGGCTTTTTATGTCCTAAGAAATCTTTTCTATTTTAAGATTGTGAAGATTTTTTTCCTTTATATCCTTCTAGAAGTATTATGATTTTAAATTGTTTTGGGGGGGTGCTGGGGATTGAACTCAGGGGCTTGTGCTTTCTAGGTAAGTGCTCTACTACTGAGCTAAGTCCCCAACCCCCTGATTTTAGCTTTTATGTGTAGTTCTTTAACATATTTTAATAAATGTTTGTGTATGATATGGGATAGAGGTTGAAGTGCAATTTTTCTATACTGATATGCAACTGTTCTAGTATGGATAACACAAGGGAAGTGTACACTTCCTTCATTGAAATGTCTTAATGACTCTATTGGAAATCAATTGATCTTATGAGTTTGGTTCTATTTCTGGAATCTATTTTGTTTCATTATTCTATATGTTTATTCTTATACCAAAATCATACTCTCTTGGTTTCTGTACCTTTGTGCATTAAATTCTGAACTCAGACAGTGATAGTTTTCCAATTTTGTTCTTTTTCAAAATTGTTTGACCATAGTCTAGGTTGTTTGCATATCCACATACATTTTGGAATAGTTTATTAATTTTTATAGAAGAATCTGATGGGATTTTAATCATGAATGCCTTATGGCTGAGATCAATCTGGGAAACTGATCTTAATGATAATGAGCTTGTAATACATGAATATGATATATTTATTACTCCCTTTATTTATATATTTTATTACTTTTAGCGATTTTTTATGATTTTCATCATCTAGAGCATTCATATCTGTTGTTAAATTTATCCCTGAGTACATTTTTGCTTTGTTTTTCACGTTACTGTGAACCTTAATGTGTGTGGAGGAGAAAAATATAATATCTTTTTCTTATCCATCACAAAGTTCATGGCAAATGCCCCTATAATAAAACACAGATTACAAAGAGAAAAGCATAACCAATTTATTTAACAAAAATTTTACATGACGTGAGGACCTTCAGAAATGGAGACCTGAGGAAAACTGTATTTTTTTTTTTTTTACTTTGATGAAGAGTAGATAGTAGTATAAAAGTGCAGTTGAACAGAAATGGTGTATAATTTAATGGTAATACACTGGGGAAAATGTAGTAATGCCGATTCTTTGTGGACTCTGAGTATGGGGCAGAATCCCTCTGGAATGAGGGTTTTAGGACCTACATACAGAGGAGGTAGATCAGAGAATTATTTTATAATATACTTTAGAGGAGAAAGAGGGAGATCAGAGAAAAAAGAAAAGAAGGTCAGAGAAGCATTTTTGCTTCTATGATTTTCTCAATTTCTTTTATCTTAAAATATGTGGTGGACCAAAGTACCATATTTTGAGGTAGAATTTCTTGCACACATTGGCCTGATATCTTATGATTTTATTAAATATACTCTTTGGTGTTTTAGCTTGTTTTTATAGATTGTTTAGATCTTTCCCTCCCTTCCTCCTTTTCTCTTTTCTCTCTCTCTCCCTCTTTCTTTCTTTCTTTCTTTCTTTCTTTCTTTCTTTCTTTCTTTCTTCCTTCCTTCCTTCCTTCCTTCCTTCCTTCCTTCCTTCCTCCCTCCCTCCCTCCCTCCCTCTCCTTCTTTTCTTCTCCCCCTCTTTCTTTCTTCCCTTCCTTCCTTCCTTCTTTTAACTTCAGGCTGGGCTTTTAGGCATCACTAACCACACTGAAATTATTTGGAGTGTTATTTTATATTCATGGTGTTAGGAACAAACTGAAGGCCTTGTGCTCACTAGACAAGTGTTGTACCATACCACTGAACTACATACTTAGCCCTGATTCCTTGGAATGTTCTACAAAGACAACATGTATCCAGCAAATATAATTCCTACTTTCTAACTGTATGTCCTGTATTTCTTTTACTTACCTTATGACACTGTATCAGAGCTTTAACTCAGTGCTCTGTAATAATGGAGAGTGGTGACAGTGGATATCTTTCTCTTTTCCTCAGTCTTCAGGAGGAGAGCATTCATTTTTTTACCACCTAAACTGACCTGACTAGACTTTTCTTAGAACCCTTATATCTGGAAGAAGAAGTTGTTTCTATTCTTAGTTCACGAAGAGCTTTCGTTATGAATTGGTATTAAATTTTGTAAAATGCACCTTCTACATGTATTGAACTTATGTGATTTTTTTGTTTATTTATTAATGTGATAAATTATATTAACTGATGCTCAAATAGTGAGCTAACGTTACATTCCTTGGATAAACCTCTGCAGCCATGGTGTTGTATTCTTTTTTACATTGCTGAATTCTGTTTCAATATTTTGTCAATGAATTTTATATGTATGCTCATGAAGGGTACTTATCTATAATCTTGTTTTGAAATATCTCTGCTAGGTTTGATATCAGAGTAATGCTAAGCACATAAAGAATTGAGAAATATTCATTCTCTTTTTCTGGAAGTTTTTGTTTAAAGGTTGATATTATGCATTTGTCAACTGTTTCGTAGAATTTCACATTAAATTATTTGGACCTTGAGTTTTCTTTGTTAAAAGATTTTGATTGTGGCTTCAACTTAGAATTTAACAGATAAATACAGGGCTACTCACATTTATATTATCTTTCTTTATGTTTTTTCAGATCATTCAAGTTTTAAAATTTATTGATATCCTAACTTTCCTTTTTTTAACTTTCTAACGTTGGAAATTTTTGTTGTGTCTCATTTTTAATTGCTGATTTTTGATAATTTGTGCTTTAGCTAGGATTAATTTTATTAATCTTTTTACTGAATCGGCATTTTTCTGCTTTTCATTTGTTTTCTACTTCACTTCTTTATTATTAATCTTTATTATTTCTTTGCTTCTGCTTCCTGTGTTAATTTACTCTTTTAGCTTCTTAAAATAGAAATGTGGATTACTGATTTTAACTTTTCCTATTTTGTAACAAAGATTTTATGCATATTTCCTTGCTTATGCCACACAAATCCTTATATAAAGACATTGAGGCTCAATAACAGCAGCTCTTTCACTTTGTTGAGCTGGAACAAAGGTAGTCTGAATTCAGACTCGGAGGGGAGGCTCCTACATCTTCCCCCAGCCCCTAGAAGCCAAGGTCAACCTCTGAGAGCGCTGGAAGGTCAGAGCCTCCTGTGTGGTTCCTTCCAATGCGTGTTTGACTCTAGCTCCTTTTTCCCTTCAATGTGAGCAATATGTCAGATACAAGATGATTCCTCAGTATGTGAGGGAGGAAGACATTTGGTTTCAAGATCTCCCATAGATACCAAAATCTGTGATGATTTAAGTCCTTCATATAAAAACACATAATTCTTGCAAATAACCTATGTGCATCTTCCCATATACTTTAAGTCATCTCCAGCTTACTTATACCATGTAATACAACACGAATGCTATGTAACTAGCTGTTATACCGTATTATTTATGGAATAATAACAAAGAAAAATGTCTATGTACATTACATACATAATTTATTTGCATTTTTTCCCTCCTGGGATGCTGGTTTTGGACACAGAGGGTTGACTTTTGTGTGCTGAGGATACCGCGAGTGCTGGCATAGAAGGCTCAGGTCCATTCTGGGGCCTTAGACACTCCTAGCCGGTGAGTGTGTAGAAATACTTTTAGGTAGCCTCATCAGTGATAGCCCTTGCTTTCTGTTCTGTGTCACAGCTCCCCACGTGCCTTGGGCACCCGGGGCGGGTTGGGGGGTGGTGATTATCTTGTAGCACTTCTCCAGCTCAAGGGTCCTGCTGGGACAGGAGCGCAGGAAGTTTGCAAGGTCTCTGCTCAAGGCTGTGTGATGCATTCACTGCTCCCTGAAGAGTCCCCTGCTTATAATCGCAGAGTTTTGGCATGTGCTCCCTGACAAAAGAACAGATGTTTCCTTCAAGAACAAAAGAGCAGGGCATAACTGTTAGCCTAACGGTCTGCCACTAATAACACCGAATGTGGAAGCAACAAGTTCTAACGAGAATGTCTCTACAGGGTGGAGAAGCCAGTGCCAGGGAATTTGAGTTGAAATGAAAGAACTTGGGCTGCTTTTACGTTTTAATAGGCAGTGGACTGGATTGGATGTGTTTTAACCTCTTCCGAAAAGTGCCAACAGGCTGTTCTTCCTAGCTACGTTCATGAATTCTGTAGCTGTGCAGTAATGACGCTGTGGCTTTCCTCATCAGATCCCAGGCCTGTGTTCATTTCAGAAATGCATTTCAAGGCTTATAACAGCTTCACCAACCTGTGGCCACAGCCTGCTGTCTGTTGTATATGGAGGAAGTGAGAGCTAAATCGTAGCTCTTAGCCAAACTGAAAACACTAGGGCGAGTTTCTCTCTCTCTTGCTGGCTGGAACTTCAAAGCACACAGAGCCCACACACAAAAATGAAAAACAAAGATCCTTAAAAAAAGACCCAGCCTCAGAGCCCACCCCTGAAAGTTCAGCTGGCCGCTGATGTTCAAAACCTTCCACCCCATACATCACGTGTCACAGGGGGTCTAGTCACATCCCTAGAGCAGTCCCTTTGGTTTTTGATCTCTGAAGAACATCTCCTTTGAGGTTGTCCTTGGCTTTAGTCCCAAGAAAAGACTTTTTCTTTTTTGATTCTTTCATTCTTTTCCACAGCCCTCCATAACTTTTAAACTAGCAGAAATGGGGAAAATATTATTTTCCTGCTTTTAACTTATTTTAGCATGAATTGTTAATTATAAGGAGAGATCAATGTTTGAAGTTTGTAAGTCATGGTTAAACTAGAACATTCATGGCTTCTACTATTAAAAATTTGTACTGTTACCACAACTTTTACAAACCTCTCCTCCAATTTCTCTCAGAATTTAGGTACAGTAAGATAATACACCCCAATGTAGCCACAGGCAGGCCTAGTCTGTGTTTATGGCCCTAGTTAACACCTCTTGTCCTGAAGGTCTGCTTACTGATTTGGATAATGCACCCTTTCATTAGCAAGAATTTTTGAAAATATGTACTATTATTTTAATAATTTACATCCAATCCATTGGTGCTGTCATTATACTGGTGATGTGGGAAATGAAGAACCAGGTACTCAGAGTGACTTAAAATTTTTATAAAGTGAATCTATTAATCACATGTACATTTGAGTCTATATCATTCTTCTTTAAATATCACTGAGCTAACATAATTGTGAAAATGTTGTTTCTTGAAAACTCAAAGGTTTTGAATTCAATAAATACATATATAGAGTGGTTGTGAACACTACCACATTTGGCCTCCAATATGAATTATGTATTTGGGTTGAGAACCAGCTGAGGAACACAAACATACGCTTAGGGCTTTGGTGCTCATGGCTATATGTCCTGTGGTACAAAGAATAAAATTCCACAGCAGAGTCCTTTGAAAAGTGGATCAGTTTGAGTTAACACAGTGAAGAATCTTAGCATTTTCGGATGTTGGTAGAAATGAGTCAGGAGGAGTTTCTATAAAGAATGGGTCAACACAAAGTCTGACACATCCGTGTCCAGTGCTAAGCTTGCCTCTGATCAACAGTGTTGCTCTGGAGAACACGGTTTTTCCCACCATGTACCAATTTCCTAATCTGAAAAATGGGCATCAGGTACTTTCTCTATGGCTCCTCCTAAAATTCCTGTAGTGGTCAAATAGGCCTCTATTTAGATGAATGCTTTGACAGAAAATCATATTGTATATGTTACTCAAGCTGTGTTTAAAACAATATGTCTCACTTGGCATGGTAGCCCATATCTGTAATCCTAGCAACTCTGGGAGGCTGAGGCAGGAGGATGGCAAGTTTGAGCCCAGCCTGGGTAACTTAGTGAGAAACTGTCTCAGAATAAAAAATAAATAAATAAAAAAGGGCTGGAGATGCAGCTCAGTGCAGTGGCCCTGGGTTCAAACCCCATTACTACAAACAAACACACAAGCAAGCAAGCAACCAACTAAACAAACAAACAGACAGTATGTTGCAATCCTGTGGCAGCCAGATCAGAGGATGTCTGAACTCTCAGCCAATGTGGGATGACCTCAGGGTGAACTGAATTTTGACCAGGAATGTCTTGATGCTAAATGGTTATATTTTATATTCCTGAGTGTGAGTGAAATTCCACAAATTATCTCAATGATTCTCTTTTAAATTTAATTTCATGGTTTGATTTAAAATGTAATAAAACAAATGTGCATCTATTACATTTTAAAACTGAACTACCTGGGTGGCATGAGGTGGGAGAAATAATGGCTGAAATAAAGAGGAAAACTTATGAGGAAAACTTACATCTCTATGATAGTAAAAAAGTTGTTGTACAAAATGGAAAACAGTGAAAGTTGAACTAACAAAGTTCTTATGATACGAGTGAGTGAATTTCTGCATTTGGAAGCAAACTAGAATGTGGTGATGGTGCTAGATTCATCCCTTTTTGTCAAATGATTGGATGCACAGCTTCATACAGATAAACACTGCTGTGTTGTTCTTGTTCAATTATGTTTGCATTTTAATGAATAAAAATGATGCTCACTTATCCCTATTGAATCCGTAATGAAACTCTGGGTTGAGAAACCTTCTTTACTGGACTGAAAAGGAAAAGCATAAAAAACACACGAGGCCAGCACTGCTGTCCTCAAACCAAATGGGCCAGTAATTTGTGTAATTTTCAGCAGAATGACACATTTAACTCAAGTTATTTCTCCTTTTTTACCTGTCTCTTCTTGCAACTAAAGTCTGGGTCAGCGATCATAGTCAATGACTGGTAATCATGGATTTCTAGGGAGAGTTAAGTGTCCCTGTTAGGCTGTCAGTACATCCTGGTTTGCCTGGAACAGTCCAGGTTCACACTTACAGCCCTGCGTGATTATTAATGGTGTCTCCTTTCATTCCTAAAGTGTCCACATTTGGGTGATAAATTACAGTCCCAGTACACATTCTGGATGTCCAGCATACAACCTAGGCATTAGGATTCTTGTGCTCTCATTAATTTGGAGACCTGGCCCAGGTGACTTAAATCAGTTGTCAATGCACAACATTGGTGTGGACCTGGGCGTTCTGAGGACAACTTGTTAGTCTGTGCTCTTCCCTTAATGCATAGTCCCAAACTAATTGTCTCACCAAATTCACTAAGTGCATTTTCTGGCTGCACAATTCCTATTTGGGAAGATGCCAGAATTGTCAGCCAGTAAAGACTTCAGCCCTTTCTTGGCCAATTTGCCAAAAAAACATCAGAGGGAGTTATTGATCTTTTCCCTGTACTCATTCAGCTAATTTTCTTTTTTTTTTCTGTTTCCTTTCTTTTCTTCTTCTTAAGCTGACATCCAATAAAGGCTATTTCTTTCAGGCGCCAGCACTATGTCAGCACCAATACCATTCACAGTATGAGTTGCAGTTTCCCCTTTTTCTCTACAAAGATCCTTTTCTTGGGTCTGTTGACAGGACAGGTATCTGTCAAGCTGGCTTCCTTTGTGTATTTATTGCTGGGTGACTGTATTAGTCAGCCTTCTTGTCCCTGGAACACAATACCTGATACCTACAAGCTAAAGAAGGAGAGGCTTAATTTGGCTCATGGTTTCAGGAGATTTAGTCCATGGCTGTCTGGCTCCAAGGCAGAAACATCAGGGTGGAGAAAAGTTGCTTACTTCATGGTGGCCAGGAAGCAGAGCAGGGGGAGAGTGCCAGAGAAGAAGGGGCAACAGACCCCCTTGATCCACCCAGATGCACCCAAAAGTGTGCTTTACTAATCTATTAGCTGTTTCTTAATGCAGTCGTGCATACATATCATATCAGGATTAATGGTCTCAGTGACTGTGAGCCTGGACTGGTTCATGGGACTGGATCCCATCTGAACACTACATCTGGATACTACTGCGGTCTGTACACCTTTTTAAAATTACACAGCATACTGGTTATTGGTCAATCTGATTTTATACTTAATTTGTGGAAGAAACTCTAGACAATTAGTCAGAGACTTTAAATAGCTAGTTTCTCAATTAATTGGAGTAAATTTTGGATTTGGCCTTTAGTAATATAAACTATTCTTTTAAAACTCTGTGACCACAAGTAGTGCTGCACTTCCCACTGAGTGCTGTTCACTTCCTGGCTTTTCTTAGCTGGAGGCCCTGTCTTATATTGTCCTATGAGGCAAGATCAAAGAAGGGGCACTACATAGCTGCATGTGTAATTACCAGAGAAATGGGCAAAGTAGCTATAGTGACAATAAATATTTAAAATATCTGGGAATATTGTAAGAACTAGATAGTGACAACTATTAGCAGATGCTGGTGACACCATGCAGACTTATGGATAGAGCTGGCACCTGACAGATCTACAGACTTTGTGCCTGAATTAACTTGAAAATAGCCCCTCTTTTACTTGAATGATGCTTTAGAGAAATATTCTGATGAGGCTTGAATGTACTATACCAAGGAGAGTCCCATAGTGAGTACATAAATGAGGACTAAGTGTCATATACACTTCTAAATAACTGTCCTTCAACTGTGGGTCCACATGAGGAAAACTTATGTTATATTTTCTACATTGACAGTGGAGATGCTGCTTGTCCAAGCATTTAGCTTGTGGAGCAGCACGTTCAAGATCTTCTCTGATCCTTCTGGACACTGCTTTGTAGAATTTATATTCCATGAGAACTCAGATCAGCAATCTTTTCTTTTTAGTCTCTCTTCCCTCCTTCTGCCTATTAACCAGCCCTCTCTTCCATTTTGTTGTTCTAGGGGCAGGGCTGCTGAGGTTCTGAAAGTCAATTTGGATAGAAATTGCTTGCAGTTAGGAAGAGCAAAGTGTTGATCCAGTAGAATATGAGTAATTTACAAATTGGTTTATGCATTCTAAAAATATGCTGTGGAATTGTCACAATTCTAAAATGGGAAGAGAACCAAAATGTTTAGTCAGACATGATAATTATAGCTAACATTTATTGAAGGCCTATACTGGGCAGCTACTATTCTAATTACTTTACATTTGTTAGTTAATGTAGTTCTCACACTAGCTAATGCAACAATTCTTATCACCGTTTTACAAAGCATGAAACAAGCAAAGAGACGTTGTAACGCACTCCAAGTCAACACTGGGTGATGGAGTCAGTTTTGATAACTAAGTCTTGTCATTCCCTCCTCAGCATGCCACACAGCCCGCATGGCTCCAAATGGCTCCAACTTGTGTCCCTTAACTTTGAGAGTTTTGCAAGGATTGTTCTTATAGTATGCAAAAAACATATGTGAAGTAGAAGGTAATCCTAACTATTAATAACTAGAAAGTAATGTTTTAGAATAGATTCTCTCTGGATATAAATTACTTTGCTTATCTATGTGTTTGTTTCCTAAGGCTGCTAGAATAAAAGTCCCACAAACTGTATGGCTTAAAACAGAAATGCATTCTCTTATAATTCTGAAGGCCAGAAATCTCAAATCGAGGCGGAGTAGGGACAAGGCCCCTCAGAAGTTCTAGTGGAAAATATTTCCTACCCTCTTCCTAGCTTCTGTGGTTGCCCACAATTCTTGGCCATCCTTGAGTTGTGGATACTTTTCTCCAATGTCTGCCTCCAATGTCACAAGATGTCCTCCTTGTATATGCCCATGTCCAAAATTTCCTTTACTCACAAGAACATCAGTGACTGGATGTGAGCCACCCTAATCCCATTATGACTTCATTGTAACTTGGTTTTATGTACTGAGACCCTTTTTCCAAATAAAGTCACATTCACAGGTACTGGAGATTAAGATTTCAATGTAACTTTTTCGGGGACACAGTTCAACTCCCAACAGTGTACCTACTTAGCTCATATTATCATTTGTGTTCTAATTTTGAGAAAAAAACAAAATAAATATTTTCCCCATGCATTTTCTCTTTTTCTTCCAATACATGGGCACAATTCTTTTATTCCTTCCTTAAAATAGCATCAAATCTACCAGTAGAGGTTTTGCCCTCTTAATAGGTGGATAATACCACACTTGAGAGCCACCAATCATGAGGCAGCAGGTTTCAGACCCCTTTTTACCTTCTCTTGTAAGTTGCCTTTCTATTACTTGTTCATAATAGTTAAAACAATAGTGTGGAAGAGGTTATATATTTGACATTTACAGTTAACATTCTACAGCCAAGATTTCTCCATGTCATTATAAAACCTTTGCTTTTTAAAAAATCTTCCTCATAAGGTTTTGCCAAACTGAAGATAGAAAATTTAACCATTCTCATATTTGGAACTTAGAATGTTTTCAGTTTTTTCTTTTGCTTTAGTGTTGCAATGACTATTTGTGCCTATATCTTTTTCATGCTTTTTTTTCCTAAGAGGAATTTCTGTATAAAGTAATATTTTGGTATACTTCAGTAACTTGTTGTTTGATACAGATTGCATCTGGAAACTGCACCGTGATCACCCCAACTTTATTATCATCAAATTCATCATTTAAGTTTTTATTTTAAATGGGTTTTCATCGTCTTAATTTTAACTTAATTATTATTACAGTGGAATACTTTTAAAGTGTGTTTCTTTTAAACATTAGAATCATTTTGGGACTGAAAAAAAAACCCCAGGATAGCTTATCTTTCTTTCACAGTTGTTAAAAACATGTGAGAAGGAAGTTAGATTGAATTAGTTTCATAACTCAATATTTAAAGTTTCCTGAGTGGATAAGGTGGTAATAATTTTTGTTCCCAGTGCCCATATTTTAAAGTTTCACATTTAAAGTTTGAAAGTAGCTTTGTTTTGTTAACCTACTCTGTTTGTTAGAACAAAAGACTCACTGAATGTAAATTCTTATTTTAACTAAATAACAGTGCCCTAATGTGGCCTGCATTTGGTGGTGCTTTTCCCTTGAAATGCCATGGTGAACATCGGTCCTATGTGCTCACTATAAAATTGTTGAATGGAGTATGATTCACCCCTTAATGAATTCATAAATATCTTCTTAAATTAGCTTTAGTAAATAAAATCACCAGCTTATCACTCACCTTTCTAAAATGGCTGCAGCTAAATTATTTTGCAAGTTTATGGAATTGCATTATGACTCTAAAATGTATAGTAATACACATTGATTAGGAATTATCTTATCAATGAAACCTGTGGATATTTAAAATTTTATGTATGATTAAAGGAGACATTATTATATTTTGAAAAATATTTATCCTCAGTGATATGTGTTTTCAATCCTACCTACATTATGTCAGTCACTTACTATAATTGAATCCATGAGTGTTCAGTTGAGGGCTTGCAAAGAAGGACTTTAGATACACTTAAGATAATCGATATGATTTTACTTTATTTCACATCAGTTATGTTTTCCTAATCCTCTTGTTTTACAGAAAACATGGAGTTGGCCCCAAACTCAGTTGGTCGCGGAATTCAATACTATGTCTATTTAATGCCATCAGCCTTTTTGGCTCCCACCCATAAATTTAATGTTCCCTTAGATTTAGGAGTCCTGCCCCACACAAATAGAACAGTGAGTTCAATCTTCATCCACTGACTTCAAGATTTAGTAGGTCTTGATTCTGATCCTCTTTTGACCCCAGAACCAGACCACAAATCTAAACAATCAGGCTTTCTGGTTATGAGGTAATTTTATGTTTGTATATACATACATAATGTATGCATACATCTTTTAATATGTATAAATGTGCACACACACACGCATATATAAAAATTTTGTCTCTTCTCTCATGAACCCTAGTGGATGGAAAGTCAAACATTTATAACACAAAAGGAAAAAGAATCATATTACAATAAACTTCAATCGCTGTCGCCCAAAAGGGAGTAGGCTGACTTATCCTTACACCAGATATTCTTTTGTTTAAGTGAAATATGTTGATAGATAACTTTTGGTGCAGTGTTTAAATCCCCGAGGGATAGGATGAGGAAGAAACAGTGAACTCCAGAGAAAACGAAAAGCCTCTGCATGAGGCATGCAGAGAGGCTGGGGAGGAGAAAGTGTGAAAACGAGGCAGGCTTTCTGGAAGTCTGAGGAGACATGTTAGCCAGCGAGAAATTCCCATTAGTGGTAGTGCCTGAAGGAAATGAAAAAGTCCAGGAATGCCTAACCTTTAATTTTAAGTTGTTACTTCATGGTGTTATTATTTGATTCCCTTCCATTTCTGTAGGTCTCGGGGGAGTCAAGGGAAAGGCTTGTTCCGTCTGGTTTCACACAGGGACAGTGAAACGAAAACAGAAGCAAAGATATTCTACTTCTTAAGTATTGCCCTGGCTTTACTGTCCGAAGCACCTTCCTTGAACTCTTTATTGCAAAGCACTTCTTCATTAGTTGAGAAGGACCTTCTCTGAGCCAATACTGTTCTCAGTCTTGTACTCTCAGAATGGCTCTCTGAGGACAAGAAGGTTTCCAGTTCGTCCCACCACAAAAGCTGGTCCCAGCCAGCTGGAGGGTCTAGAAGGTCATAACTGAAACCCGAGGTCTGCACTAATTACAGTTGGCCGCGGAGGGCGTGGAATCGTCCAGAAACTGTGATGCTAGTATCTCCCTCCTTACAGGTGCATGTCTTCTTGTCACTAGTGTCCCCGGCTTGGACAGGTTGGTTCTTGGACTTTGTTTTCTCGATAATTTGGTAATTCTTCTTCATTCTTTGCCTGATTTCAACTCTAGTGTTGCCCTGTCTCTGTATTTGTCTTTAGAATAACAGGCTCCCATTCACATTCCCATGATACGTATTTTTTCTTCACCCATAGCTGGAGGGGATCCCCTACATCTTCATCTTAGCTTTCCCAGAATGACTATTAGAGCCTTCACCCTCATTATTATTTAAAGTAGGATTCAGGCCAGACAAACACAATCCACGCAGTCAGAGCTACCTGGAGTTCCTGCAGGTGTGACTGCCTTCATTGTGTCACTGTCAACGTGTCCTGTGTGCCTTGCAAATAAAATGCACTCATTTCTGGATAAATGAATAAATGTTTGATTTTGATGGGGGAAACAAAGAGAAGAAGAGAAATGGCAGAAACATTTTAGTTGAAAAGGAGTGCTGTTAAGGCTAAATGTATTCATTTGTCTTTTTACCTAATAGGCAATAAAGGATTGCCCTGTTAGAAGAGAAACTTGAGGCTGGATGAGACGCCGAAGGGCTTTTTGTAAAAAGTTTCAAGATATCCTTAAGCTTGTCGTAGTCTCCCCAGACCATCTTTCTTAAAGTTCAAAAACATCCATTATAGATGTAGGGGAAAGCACAAAAAACAACAAAATATAAGCTGAGTTACAATAGGCAGAATTAAGCACATACACAGTTCATTAATAAGGTGCCTAACTTTTCCACATAGTATGCGTATTTCTATAAATCAGTCCAAATTATATATGAGGCACAGAGAAGAAACCTGGCATTTTGAAACAAGCAAGTGCACAGAGAACTGAGGTTTTGGGCTTTGGGCCATTTTCTGTAAACTGCATTATCTTAAGCAATCACCAGTTCCTTGAAATTTCAGTTTCCTCATGTATAGATTGGAAATGGTAGCCATTGCCCCACTTGCTTGTTAGTAATGATACTGTTTCAACAGAGGTATTTTTGGTTAAAAAGTCAAATGAAGCGAGTTCCCTTCCCAAACCCAGGAAAAGAGGCTGAGATTCTCTGTGGGAGGAAAAGCTACAAAATGGGAATGTTAAGACTTGTGCAGAAAACAGGAAGAAAAGAACCATGGTCAACTGCCTGTTTGTGCAAACCCTTGTGAAGATTGTTATTTCCATTTGAATAGACCAATAAAGGCAATACATTAAAGAAAGAATTTAAATGCCATTTAACTCATGTAATAGATAGGTTGATTCGGTGTGCTAATCTTTCCAAGCTTCAGGTTGTTTATATGTAAAATGGAAAAAACAAATCCATTACAGGTACCTTGCTTTCTGTACTATTCCTGGCTTGTTGAACACATCTCAGGATTTCTCAAGAATGTCACCGTAGTTTTGTTTTGCTTCCTTTTCAGGTGTGTATATGAAGATGTATTTCCTGTTCAGACCTTACAAGAGCTTGGTGACATTAGCATTGTGGGGACATTTTCCCATTTCTGCCCTTGTGGTCCTTTCACCTTCATGGTTGGAGGGAGATATGGGATTCCCAAAGGCTTGAGCTGGGGATCAGCTTTCGGTTCTACACTCTTTCTCAGTCTTTCATTGCTAACAGTAGAGTGAAACTCTAAACATGAGTTGACTTTTCTTTATTTATCTTCCCCAGGATTTTAGAGCAAACTTTCTTTTTTGGTTCCTTCTGCCTTTCCCCTCCCACTCTCACCCCGCCTCTCCACACAGACAGATGAAAGCTGAAACATTTTCAATTGGAGCAGACATGTTGAAAATGCTGCCAAGCCATGTTGAAATAAATTGCTGCAGCCTAGAACTTTGTGAGAGAGAAACGCGCATTTTTAGAAGGTTTGCTATATTCATCTTAACTGGGTTAAGCAATTGTGTATTTCCATGGGGTGAGGAAGCTTAGTCCAGGTGCAGAGTCCAGTGGCTTCCTGTGTGCAGATCACAGGTGGTTTTGGAGGGAAACCCCAGCCTCCGAGGGGTGTCAGCTGCATCCAGCACACCCAAAGAAGGAAAGATAGACTGGAGTCCTCTCCTTCTCACCACTGCCTTCATCTTCCCATCCCACCTGTCTCCTTCACTGGTGGAAAAAAAGAAAGAAGAAAGAACAGAACAGAAAAGAAAAGAAAAAAGAAAAAACCAGATCCACTCTGCTAGGGACATTATCTCATTCTTAAACTAACTTTGAACCCACATACCCTCTTTCAGACTACTTTTCAAAATGAATATTTGATAGTGACTCAGTAAAATTATTAACAAAAATTGTTTCACTTTTTTGGTTCAAATTAGTCATCCACCTTCAGTGCAAGACAGCATATCTTCAGATCATGGAGGTGAGAGGACATTGGCTCGGGTGTATGTCTCTTTCATTTTGTCCTCATTTCTAGATACCTCAGATATTCCTCCACTTCAAATCTAAAGGACAGTGAGGGTGACTTGGGGGTTTTTGTTTCAGTTTGCTGCATTTTAAGCTTCAATCACGTTATCACATCTCTAAATTACACTCACTGTAATACGATTACCTACAATCGCATACACTACATATACACTCACATTTACCTACATGGATGAGTATGACGAATTTCTTCTCAAAATAATAAAGTTTTAATTAAAAAAAATCTAACGATCATTTAAATTGGGATTGAAAATACTTT
Organism: Hystrix cristata; assembly: GCA_004026905.1. Taxonomy (NCBI): domain Eukaryota; kingdom Metazoa; phylum Chordata; class Mammalia; order Rodentia; family Hystricidae; genus Hystrix; species Hystrix cristata. Next base: position 57,477 of record PVJO010005912.1, read on the forward strand.
TTAAATTTTGGCTTTAGAAAAGAACCAAATCAAGGATCATTCAGGCTCCCCTTATGCTGTAGAAGAAAGTCATGTATAATACATTGATCTAATATTATATAGCAATGGATCTTTTGTAAGAAATGAAACAAGGTTAGAATTCAAACAATTTCATCTGAACATGAGGGGGTTGGAAATATTTTTAAGAGAATGTTTCTCCCCATTGCATGGAGAGTGAGAGCAACTGCCAAAATGTGGGCAAAACTAGAAAATTATGCAATGGGAGGAAAGAAATCAAAACATGTAGCACAACGTTGACTCTGCTGTTATCGTTTTTTAAAAAAAATTAATAATAAAATTGAGCAGGTGGAATAGAGTCGGTTGATGACTCAGGAAGGTCCGTAGGAAACTTAAAACTGTTAAGGCAAAACACTTCTTCCTCACTATGAATTTCAGTTTCTTGAAATCGTCGCTTAACAGACAGCTTAATCTGTAAGAGATCTGTGCATTGGGGTTAGAAGTCAACATGTGCATCCCCCTGCCTCTGACATGAAACATTTGTAAAAATGATAGGACATGGGGAACAGGTTGCTCACATAATTTCTTTTAAATCTAGGAGAACAGGTGAAACAAATGTTTTCATAATGTGTTCCAGAAGTGCTCAGGAGAAGTAGGTGGAGGGGGTAGCAAAGAATGCAATGGTGTTTATTTTGTCGTCAAAAGGAGAGAATCTTTAGTTCAGGACTCTTACTTACACCCTTGAAATGGTTTCTACTGCATCTCCTTGCTTGAGTCTCTGTCTGGTGTTTCCATGACACTGTCATAGGAGGTAACATTCTGAATGGCAGTGGCCAGCATGGTCACCTCCTGATTAAAAGCATCCAGTGGCCTCCTCCTCTCTTTCCCACAGTGAGCATCTTTCAGCTCTTTTCAGGTGGCCAAATCTCTGTGCCTTGGTGTACAGTTGTAACTGACTCCTTTTTGTTTTTTCCTTTATCTGTTTTTCTCCATGTCACCCCCTTGGGGCCTCTCTAATCCCACATCTTGCATGTGGTCCATTGAACTTCCTCTCTGTTTCCATGGCATGTTATACTTACCTCAATTAGTCCTTCCTATTGCAGAAGGAATTTCCTTACTGAGTTTCAGAAGAGGCCACACTAGCAGCACAAACCTACATTTTTGATGTTTGGCTGATGAGAGGCTTTGGGATTCCTGACAGTCTCTCCTTGGTATTTCCTAGACTTCTGGCGATATCTCGGTATGAGGAAGCCACCCCATCCCCTGTCTTCCTGCTGATCCTCCCGTGGAGATGGTGCTGTTATTTAGGGTGCAGTATCCCAGAAATCCAAATCTTCATCATGCTCAAGAGTTTGTATTATCTTCTGCTGCTTGTGCCAGAAGACCTCTGTGCTCTTTATAGCAAGGGGGACAATACCCTTCTCTTCTCAGGAAGCACTCAGTCCGTAGGACCAAGATACTGATCCATGACAAGTTTTGGGAGGCATTCTGAAAAGACAACCAGCACGCTCCTGGTCTCTTTCTCTCATCACTGGCTTCTGTTTGTCCACCTGGAGGGTGGATGCAGCCACGTCGGATTCTGAGGATAAGGCAGGAATAACATGATCCAAAATGGCTGTGGGTACCAAGTCGGCCTGAGCAGTTTATCGCATGATAGATAAAACCACTTTCTATCTTGTTTAAGCCTCTGTTATTTTTCTATCTTTTTCCCTGTCATATACAGCTAAACGTAACCCTAAATTATTCAGGTCTAATGGACAATTAAAGTCCTAGATTTGGTGGGATTTTTAATTACTGGGCTGACATAGTTGATCTATATCTCAATTTGTATACGAGAAAGTCACATAGAAATGCATTATATTTTTGTGTGCACTGTGCAGCTAATTAGATTTTATGCATGAAAATATGAAAGTACTGCAATAGAATTCAGAACAGGGTAGGTCGTTTATGGACTTGTGGTGGGTCTTCTTTACCTTCCTCTATCTTTACAATGAAAGTTTTTTTTTATAGATTTTTATTAAAATTTACCCAAAATTACACAAACTTACAGGTTACTACACAAGCCTACACACCACAATACATTGTGCCTTTTGCTTATGATAGCAAGCAATGTAAACAACCACATAGATGCAGCATTAAGTGGCAACTACATAAAGTTACTGTAGTACCTTGTGTATGTGTCACTGTTTTAAATTTGGGTTATTAGGTTCTTATTTTTAAGATATCATTATTCCTCTGAATTCCTATTCCCCTCCTCCTTTGCTCTCTTCTTGTTCCCTTGAACCCTTTGCCCATTAGCTTATATCTAACACTTTGCCTTTTTGTATCCATTGTTTACCCTTTTCTTTTGTTTCTATTTTGCCTCACTCGAATAAGGGATACCATATGGTATTCCAGCTTGTGAGTCTGGTTTATTTCACTCAGCATTATGTTTTCCAGGTCCATCCATTTTCCTATGAATGACTCTAGCATTCTTTATAGCTAAATAGTATTCCATTATGTGCAGATACCACATTTTGTTTATCCAGTTATCCATTGATGGGTATACAAGTTGCTTCCAGAATTTAGCTATTACAAATTGTGCTGCTATAAACATTGTTGTGTGAGTATCTCTGTAGTATGATGTCGTTAGCTCTTCGCGGAAGATACCACGTAGGGGACGGTGGGTCGCATGGGATTTCTACTTTCAGGCTTTTGAGAAATCTCTGTACTGATTTCCATAATTGTTATACTAGTTTGCATTCCCACCAACAATGTAGGAGGGTTCCTTTTTCATCACAGCTGCGCCAGCATTTGTTAGTGTTTGACTCCCTAATGATTGCCATTCTTTCTGGGGTAAGGTGGAATCTTAGAGTTGTTTTAATTTGAATTTCTCTAATAGCCATAGATGTTGAACATTTTTTCATATGTTTGTTGGCCATTTGTATTTCTTCCACTGTGAAGTATCTGTTCATTCCTCTGGCCCATTTCTTGAGTGGGTCATTGATTTTAGGTAGTTTAATTTTTTTGTGTTCTTTGTATATTCTAGATATTAGTCTTCTGTCCGAGGAGTAGCTATCAAAGATTTTTTTCCCATGATGTGGGGTTTCTCCTCACCCCACTAATTGACTCTTTTGCTGTACAGAAACTCTTTAGTATAATGTAGTCCTATTTGTTGATTCTTGTTATTTCCTGTGTGATTGAGGTTCTGTTTAGGAAGTCCTTTCCTACTCCTCCATCTTCAAGTGTTTTATCTGTTTTGTCTTCCAGAAGGTTTAATTTTTCTGTCTTAATGTTTAGATCTCTGCTCTGCTTTGATTTTAATTTAGTATATAGTGAGAGATATGGGTCCAGTTTCATTCTTCTACAAACTGACAACCAGTTTTCCCAACACCATTTGTTAAATAGGCTATCTTTCCTCCAACGTATGTTTTTGGATCCTTTGTCAAAGATAATATATTTGAATATGTCTGGAGAAGTTTCTGTGTCCTCAATGCTGTTCCATTGGTCTATGTGTCTATCTTTGTTCCAGTACCATGCCGTTTTTATTACAATTGCTTTGTAGTATAGCTTGAAGTCTGGGATTGCTATGCCACCTGCTTTGGTCTTATTGCTCAGTATTGCTTTTGTTTACATAAAATTAACTCATCATGGTGGAGGAAACCTTTACCTCATCCTAATGGTAAGTTTAACAAGTAGTTTGTTTTTTCATTTGCATAGCATTCGAGATTTAGTGCCTGAAAAATGCGTGAAGTTCAGAGAAGGCAGGGAGACATGATTACCTGATACTGTGGTCTGAATGTTTGTGTCTGTCCAGAATTCATGTGCTCACACCCAGTCTCAAGGTGCTGGTCCTAGGATGTGGGGCCTTCTAGTGGTGACTAGGCCATGAGAGTGAAGCCCTGACAGAGATTAGTGCTCATATCAGAGTTCCAGAGAGATCCCTCAATCCTTCCACTCGGTGAGGGCACAGCAAAAATACATAATCTTCGAAGCAGAAAGTCAGCCCTCACCAGACACTGAATCTACAGGTGCCATGATCCTGGACTTCATGGCTACCATAACTAGTAAGAAGTAAGTATCTGTTGTTTATAAGCCATCCAGTGTAACTAGATATTTTGTTATAGCAGCCAGAACAGACTAAGACACTGATTATACTTATTAAAGAGAAGATAAAGAAAAATCTTCAAAAATACATAGAAATTTCATCTTCTCATTGATTTAGGGCTTGATTCTTCCCATATAGTGGCTGTCTTCTGTTGGCAAAGCAGAACTTTCAGGTGTATCTAAACTCTGGTTGCCATAAAGAAGCATTGATTACTTAGAACAAGTCCACAATGACTTGAGGGGATCTCTGAAAAGATTTTCAAGTTCAAGGGTTGGCAGAGCCTGGAACAGTAGGTTCCCCAATGGGTCTGAGACAGGATATGCCCTTGTTGGTAGATATTTGGTCATGTCGATGGGTTTGGTTGCTATTTCTATTACAGATGGCTTATCATTTATCTGAGATGCTCTGGACCAGAACTATTTTGAATTTTTTTTCAGATTTCAGAATATTTTCACATATATAGTAAGATTATCTGAGGGATGGGGCTTTAGTCTAAACAAAATTCATCTACATTCCATATATATCTTAAACACATAGCCTGAAGATGTATTTATACAATATTTTTAGTAAGCTGTGTTTTGCCTGTGAACTGTCATGTGAGGTCAGGTGGAGAATTTTCCACTTCTGGTGTCACGTTGCTGTTGAAAACGTTTCAGATTTTGGAGTATCTGAAATTTAGATTTTCAGATTAAGGATGCCCAGCCTGTACTGTATTAGCAAAGTATGATCTGTCTTACAAAGTGCCACCTTCTCTTTTCACTCTTACTTTTTAACTAATGTATGTAGTCTTTTTATAGGTTCCCTCAATTAAGGACCCAGGCAGTCAGTATGTGCTCTCCTGAGATACAGACTGTGTACATAATTACAGACTGATACATAATTAATGTTTTTCCATGACACTCTGCCCTGAGTTTATTTATCCCTTCTGCACACATTTCCTGTTTTCACTGTGCACTGGACGAATGAGTACGAACGTTGTGTTGAGAACTTTCAAACTGTGGTCTCAGGACCCCAGGATCACACTGAGGTGTCTTCTGCTTGGCTGAGGAGAGTGGGCTGGTCCGTGATCCTCCTGCTTGCTTGCTACACTCACAGCCGATCAAATTGTATCTATTTTATATATCAGCATACCATGTACAGTTCTGTTTAAATAAAAGGACTCCACTGCTGAAAGATAAAATAAATTGAAAAGTACTGGCGTAGGGCAAGCCCAGCACTGTTATTGGAAAAATGGCCTCCAATGTATGTTCCATTGAGTGTGGATAAACTTTATCAGTATTCAGAACACTAGACGTATAATAGATTAATTTAATCAGTTTTCACATGTCATGGGTCAAAGGAAAGGAAATAGGCTATTGCTTCTTCTCTTAGCAGCCAAGCCATTTTCCAACACTCTAGTTGTGATTTTGGAATGCTGGGAGAATTGCCAGACAAAAGGCGTTAAGAAGCACTGGTCTGCTGAGTTGCTACAGTGACCTCAAGTCTCCCAAAAGGGTTAGTGTGGATATTATAACAGAGATTGAGGGTGAAATTGGCCCATGAAACTCTGCTTTAAATTAGAGAATTCTAAATATAGAATTAGTCAGTTGGGAATGGAGGAACATGCCTATAATCCCAGCTCTCTGAGAAGTTGAGTTTGGAAGACTGAAAATTTGAGCCCAGCCTGGACCACTCAGCAAATTAGTGAGACTTTGTCTCAAAATAAAAAATAAAAAAGGCTGAATGCCCTGGGTTTGGTCCCCAATATCACAAAAAACAAAAACCTAAAAATCCCAAAGAACAAAGACAAAAATGTCTTCTGCTACCAATATGGGTATGTATCAATTTTAGCCAATGAATGAATTGATATCAGAGATTAAGTAAAATATTAATAACATTTAAGTTCAAATTCAAACCAGTCAGTTCTGCCCCCATCATAAATTGTAAAGGCCGATAAGATCCAGAATATCAATAGATAGATCACTAAGGAGGGGTGAGTTGTCCCGCAAAGTTTATGGTTCACCCATCTTGTAGGCTGCTGTAGGGAACCTCACTAAGGGTCAGGCTGCCTTTGTGTCAGGTGATGGTAGATGGCGGCAGTTTTCCAGAAATAGATTCTCTAAGCTGTGCAAGTTTGGTATTTGGTTGAAGAGACTGCTGTGAGCAAGGAAACCCTCCAGGTGTTCTTACCTATGGACAGAAGAGAAGATGCTAATAGGGAATTACACCCTCTTATTACCTTTCAAAAATGCTTTCTGATATAGGTTATCTGCCCATTCATCCATTCAATGTAATTTTTGGGCCAATACAAGGTATCGTTCTAGGTACTGGGAGGTTACATTATTAAACAAAATCGGCACATATTCCTGTCCTCACATATGCTTGGATAAAGACAATAAGAAATAAAATTGCAATATTTATATAAGATGTATAAGAAGGACAAAAGGTAAAGCAGAAAAGAGAATAAGGGCGTATTGGAGACTTAAAGGAGAGAAAGGAGCTGGCCTTCTGGGCATAGGCGAGGGTGGGAGGAGACAGACACACAGCTTCTGAGAACACAGCCTGCCAGGAGATCACAGGAATGGTGAGGAGGAGCGTGGCGGCACCCCTTTTATCCTGACAGCTGCACACTGGCCCAAGAATCCCTTGTCCTTCCAGTATGGGGTGTACTGCCAATACTCTTTCTTCCTGGCACCTCGCTGCACCACTGTGGGCCGCAAAGCACTGATCTGGCATCGGATGACCTGGGTTGGAATCTCAGCCTTGTCCCTAATTCATGTGGGCCACACGACCTCTTCTAACCTTAGTTTTAGCATCATAAGATGGGAGCGTAGCCAATTTCTTGCTCTTCTCAACAAGGATGTTCAAGGGATCTTTTAAAAATACACTTTTGTGTGATAGGATTTTATTTCATATGCTTATGTGATTTTTCCTAAAAAGTTTATATGTATGTGTTTTAGTCAGGTTTTCTCTCATTTCTGGGACAGAATACCCGACACCCAAAGTTAGAAGAAAGGTTTATTAGCTCACAGTTTGTAGAGGTTTCAGTCCACAGTCAGTTGGGTCTGAGGCAGGGTGGCAGGGCAGACAGGCAGAAGGCAGCAAAGTAAGCAAGGAATGCAAGCAAGCAGCGCAAGCAAGCTAAGCAGCTAACCAGCTTCTTCCTGTATTTTATGTCTTATCCAGGCTACCTGTCTGTAGGGTGGGGAGCGCTCCCACCCTTAATCCTAATACCCTTAATCTTAGTGTCACACCCCTGCTCCCACTCTAGATCCAGCTACCTCTTACCACATGAGGCTTTGGGGGGACATTTAGACACAAACCATAACAGTATGTCCATCCTTTATATCTATAGCATACAAGTGAAAAAGCTTGAAATTGAACAACAGTGAAATATTTGAAGTTCTGTTATTATTAGTATGTTATTATTTTATTTTTGGCAAGTTGGTAAGAAGATTGGTGAGATGAGAAAAGGCAGCAAGTTTAAGAATTTCAATTAGACTCTCTTTCTACATGACCATGAGGATCTCTCACCTCTTTCCATTCTTTTAACCTCAAGATATGGGAGGAAAGGCAAAAGAAATGATGTCGCTGACACCGACAGGAAAAACAAAAACCAAGCATGAATGAATCTTAGGACATCACCTAATCAATTTATGGCAGAAGCAATATTAGAATCCCAGTCTCTTGGGTGAGAATCCTGATATTTCTAGCAAGCTACAGTGAGAACAGAAACATCTAATGAGAGTGTCTCTAGACTTTGCTGCTGAAATGACACAGTCGGAGAGAGGTAATCTGGTCACTTTGACTTTGGACCTGCTAGATTCTAGATGGATTTATCCTTTACCCCAGTGTGTATTGGCCACTGTGAATGGAAGCCCAATAATTTGCCTCTATATTCTCCACCCTCACACGCTGAGGAGCATCCACATTTAACACTATCAGATGGGGAAAACGGGCAAGCAGTTAAGATCAAGTAACGGAAGGGTGGAGAGTGAGATGTGAATTGTAGCAGGGCAGCAAGCTGGAAGGACATGTGGTGACTGTGGCTTGGAAGACTGAGAAGATTTCCCAGAGCTGATAACATTTCGGCTGACTTGGAGGAGATGGGCCAGGAGTTTCCCTGAAGGAGTCTGCCAGACACAGAAAAGAGCAAATAGCATCCAGGCGGACTCATTACATACAAAAGCATGTTTATGGAAAAGCGCATGGCACATTTGGAATCGGTAGTCATCCATCATGTTGGGAGCCAAAGTAAGTTGAGAGTGGAACAGAGATGAGGCTTAAGAAAGTAATTTGAGAGAAGTGGCACATATTTAGCTTTGTAGATCTAAGATTTTAACATCTAGGAGAAGACAGTGTAAATGTCACTAATGGGTAGGAAATTGGGTATTCTGGATATTTTCCTCCTTTCGGGGAGGTTTTAAACCCTATGAATCTCTTAATTCCTGGGTCTTTTCATTGCTGTCACTCCTTTCTTGCCTCAACCTAGCATCTTTCAAGTAAACCCATGCTCCAGGGAGACACCTGCCCTGGGCAGGTGGATGTTCAATGTAGGTGCATGCTCTATTTAAATGCATGCTCCAGGTAGGTACATGTTCCAGGCAGCTGCATACTTTGCCTCTCCTTTTCTTCCTCCCTGCTTTTCTGATGAAAGTTCTGGTCCTTCTAATGAGAGCTGGCTCCTTGGTGCTATAGCACAGATATCCACTTATTTGTTTCAGCTCCCTTGCTTGCCAAAATCTCAGACAGAGCTTTAGGCCTGGTGAAGGCCTTCCTTAAGCGGGACTCAGGTTCTGGGAGAAATATGCAGAGTGAGACCCTTTGCAAGGAGAATTATGGGTCTGGCTGAGTACACCACTCCAGGTATGTGTACTACCTACGGCTAGGTAAAGAGATTTAGCAGCAAGTGTTTGAAGATGGGACTTAATTTCTGAGCTAGAAAATGTACTTTATTCCTGGACCCAGAAAATTCTCTTCCAAATTGGGAAAAAAAAAAAAAAAACCCACAACCGTTCTTTTTAAATGGGGTAACGTTTCTGGAATACATCGTTCCCAAAATAAGATCCTCCAATTTGGAAAAATCTAGCTGAAATAAATGAAAATAACAGATGGAAGAGAAATAACAGAAGCTATCCAAAGAACAGCAAGAGATATGAAGTGGGGAATCATCTGTCTAGAAAATGGTACTCAGTTGTACTTTTGAAATTAAAGGTACTTTGGCTTCTGAAGAGAGTGCAATTTCTCTCTTGACAGCTCCCCTTTACACATTATGTCCTTTCTGGGCCAAGGTTAGCGCATAAGAGGTATCGTTTTCTTTCCTATTCCTGCTTCTCCCATTTGTGCAGTTTCCATCTGTTCAAAGGTGTTAAGATCAAGTATTCTGGTCTCCTGGATAAAGGTTCGGGCTCTTGGCAGAGGGCTGGGTAAATAAAGAGTCATGCTATTAGCATAGGGATGTTTAATAACACACTATTTATGTTCTTTTAGGCTCATCTGAGTGCAACTGTGGGCAATGTGGGCCCCTCGGCAGCCCGCTGAGCGCCCACTGACAGCAGGGCTGAGCCCGCTGGTCCCCAGCCGCACCGGGGAGCAGGCATGCGGCAGCCTCAGGGCTCCTCTGAGGGCACCTCCACAGTCTGCATTCAGAAGAACACAGTTTTGTTACTTTATTGACAATAGAGACTATTTGGATTACACAATTCATTATTCCAATCCTGTGTGTTTGTGAGTTAGCTGTGAGCTCGTGGCACACTACAGATATTCTGTTCCTTTTGCAGTCCCTGACCTCCCTGTGCCTCATGCCTACGAGTTCCTGGGCACGGGGGATCGACCATGACACAGTAGTTAGGGCTTTTGTACCTGGCTGTCTCAGTACCCCACCCTGCTGCTCATCCCCAGGTTGCTGGGAAGCATTTGTGGAGAGAGGAAAAGAAGAAATCTTCAGCCAGGCGATTTCTGCTTCTGCTTTGGGTTTTCTTCTACCTCCAGTCCCCACCTGATTGTTCTAATTTAGTGAACTGAACCCCCATTAGCATTTTTGTTTCTCTCTACACTAACCCCATCCACCCTCCTCTTCTCCAACTCTCGTGTCTCTCCAGAGTCAAAGATACGACTGAGGCAGAAGGCATTCCTGGCCTCGGATTGCATTTAAAATGTCCCTGAAAAAGGACATGAGCGAAGAGAGAAGGAAAGGAGGACGAGAACACGTCGCCAGCCCAGCACTTCCCACGAGTCCTTACCCGTCACCATTCCTAGGCTCGGAGAGTCTTGCAAAATGTGCACTCCTCAGTCCGGAGGGGATGAATTTCCACATAAATGTCAGTGTGTCTTTGACAAAGGCTCTACCTGGAGATCAGTGAGAGGGACTAGAGGGGGCCTGACATTGTCACTGACACACTTTCTTTCTTGTGGCTATTTTTAAAAAAAATAGTAGTATTTTAAGAAATACTTTAAAATTGGATGCTATAGCACAACTTCCTAAAAGTTTCATCAGAAGTCATTCCTGAGTGGGAGCTGGGAAGGCCCCAAACCATACCTTATGTAGACCTTCTAACTTTTTATCAAGTCCTCCTTTCAAATTTTTAGAAAGTCTTAGAACAGGAAGAATTTGAGGGCACAGCCCATCTCCCCAGTGAGTATCGAAGAGGCGCCCAAGGTCTGTGTTTGCCAGATAATGGCTGAGGAGGAAGAGGTGACATTTTCTTGGCTAGAGAGCAGGACTCGGGCTCCTGGTGCTGAGCTTCTCACTGACACGTGGCAGGCAGGGGTGGCTATGGGGAGAGACAGGTAAGGGGAGTGTCAGTACCCGACCCACCAGGGCGAAGTGGGCGAAGTGGGCGAAGTGGGGTGGCGCTGAGAAGTGTGAGAGGTGCGGTTGGCTACTGCTGCAAGTTCCCAAGCCTGGAAACTGTAGCAACAGGAATTTGGCTTTGAGTTTGAACATTAGACCACAGCGGCACATCTGCTTGCCATCAAACTCCCCAGATCATTGCTTCGCTCCCTGCACCACTCCAGCTGCTAAGAGAGCGTGTTCCTTCCTCCGTAGCTTGCATCTTTGGAATGTAACATCATTCTTCCGCATTCTGTGGCAACAAAAACTCAATAAACATAATAGGCAGGGGAATGAATTGTTCTCTGAAAGGAGATGAGAGAGGTCTTTGAAGAAAACAAAATCCACACTGCTCTGTATGAGCATGCTCTGAATGTTTTTGCTTGATGTCGTAATATACTGTTTTCCACATGACTTTTATCTCAATTACCTGGAATGTCTGACACCATTGAACAGTTACTGCCCTCAAATTTTTTGGTACCCAATGTTCTTCCCAGCTGGGTCTGCCTGATGCAGGTGCGCCTCCTACAAGTAGAGCTGATCGGGTCAGCCATCCTCCACTCAGGTTGAGCTTTTCAGGAGAGCAGGAGAGCTGCATTCCCTGTGCCCTCACTGCCGGTCCCAGCCCCTGACTCCTTAAGCCCGTAGTCACTGCTCCGGAAACGTCTCCTGTGTTAACCCTACTGGCCTCTTATTTGTAAACTGTCTCAGTACTAACACCGTCACACTCCTGTGATCCTGTCGCTCCTTAGACCTCTCTCTTCCTTGTCTTCTGAAACCTGGTACAGAGCTGACTCTGTTTCCCTTTCTTTTCAAAGAACCTCTATCTTCTCGATCTTCTGCCCCACTATGTCTGCTATCTGCCATGGTTTCTGTTCCTTCTCTCTCACCTCCATGGCAGATCCATACACACAAGCATCCTACCATTTACCCTCCCATTTCCAGAGGTGATGCTTCTTTTGTGCTTTGGAGCCCTACTCTCCTCTCTGCTTGATGAATATCTCTAACAGACTGTCTTACAAGTGACTCAAACTCAGAATTTCTAGCTGAACTTCCTCGTGTCTCTCCTCAAGCAGCCAACCCCCCACAATGTGTTCCCTATTTTCAAGGAACTCAGGACCATCATTGATTATACCTTTATGTTCTTTGCATTCAATTTCCATTTTCTTGCTCTAGTGAGACCCTTGTGAGCTCTAATGCAGACTACTGCAGTAATCCAGCAGACATTCTGTCCTCCGTGTTCCTCCCAGTCATCAGGGTTCACATACTACATATGAGTCTTCCAAAGTCACAGCTCTGATGACGCAGCTCACCTGCATCATCAAGTCGACAAGTTTCAATTTTGGCTTTTCATTAACTACTAACTTAATTTTTTTTTGCCTTAGATTTTAATACGCTCTATCATTTCCTGATCTCTTTTTTCAGCTCTGTCTCCTACTATGAGCCATATGATATTTTTTCCTTCTATGCTTTGTATTCTTAATCACTCTCAGTCTATTAGTTGTCTTATCTTTGCATTACTTCAGTCTTCCCATCTCTCCTTTTGGCATTTTTTTTTTCATCTCTTTCATGACCATCACATCTTCCTTTTCATTGCAGAAAAACGGATGTAGTTTATACTAACTACTCTTTTGGCATTGCCACTTTTCAACTTATTTTAAAATAATGGTGTCTAATTTATCTTTTCTATGAAACTCCTGAGAAATAGACATATCTCATACGTTTTAAAATCTTCTCCACATGTAGCAGGCAGCCCATTTGCATAGCAGTTATTCTATTTATTGGAAAAATGGAATTTATCTTGACTTATCTCTCCATACTTGGTTAACAATCAGAGCTACCTTCATCTATCTTTCACTCCTCCTCCTCCTCCTGCCCCATTTATATATAAAACACAGACTGCTACCATATGGTGCCTTTCTAATCACATTCTTGTAGAAGAGACATATTATTATAGACTACCAATCCTTTAGCTGCATAAAGCAAAAATTCTCACTTAACAACAGATACTTGATTTAAATTCTCATAGTTTCCATGTTGTTCTGTTGGTTTTTTAAACCCCCTTTACCAGTAAATTAAATGATAAACACATACCATAAAATTGTATTCATTTAACTTTATAAACGTTTTAATATTAGAAGCTCTTTAGCAAACTGGAAACTCAAAAACACATGGGTACGGCAGGCACATAGGTATAATTCTTGAAAGGATGTTACTTTCTTCTTGCTTCGATATAGTCAATGTCATTGTGACAGAAAATAATTAAATGGACAAATGGAAGAATCCAAGAGATAAACTATTGAAAATAATGAGCATGTGATAGAATTTTGGTGCTGGCCTTGATAGAGTAAACCCATTGTTTCTTATGTATTCCATTGGTTAAAACTCAAGCTTTTAGGTAGAATAAAAGAAGGCAACTATTTGAAGACTCATAAAAGTAAAAATAGCAGGTAGATAGGGGGAGAGAAGGCAAAAAACAACCATCTCTTAGTTCAGGCTGCTATTATAATGAAACATTTATTTCTCACAGTCCTGGAGATTGGAAAATCAAGATCAGATCATCACAAGAAAATTTATGTCTGGTGAAGTTTGTTTCTGGTGTGCATATGGCTGCTTTCTTAATATATCTTCCCATAGGGGAGATAGAGAGAGAGAGAGACAGACAGACAGACAGACAGAGAGATTGGTCATATCTATTCTTAGAACTAAATTCATTCATGACCTAATTACCTCGCAAAGACGTACCTCCTAATACCATTACATTTAGCATTACATTGGGAGTTATGATTTCAACATATCAGTTTTGCGGGAGCATAACTAGCCAGTACTGATAATTTCCCTGATTTCTCTTTTACTTTATGTTTCTATTTTGGTTCATACAAAATCATCTACATTGTCAGAGGAACTTGAAAAATGATCAACATTAGGAAAATGCAAATCAAAAGTACAATAAAATACCACTTTACGATTGTTAGGATGGCTATGGTAAAAGAAAGAAAGGAAGAAAAAAAGAAAGAAAGAAAGAAAGGGAAAGAGAAGGCAAAAAGGGAAAGAAAGGAAGATACCAAATACCAGCAAGGATCTGGGTGAAATTAGAAACTTTGTAAATTACTGGTAGGATTGAAAAATAGTTAAACAGCTTCAGAAAACAGTATAGAGGCTCTTCAAAAAATTAAAAATAGCACTACCATGTGATCCAGAAATTACACTTCTGGATATATACACGAAATATTTAAAGCTATGAATTTTTCTCTAATCACTACTTTGGTTACATACTACGAACTTTAATATTTCTATTTGAGTCAACATATTTTTAATTCTGTTAAGATTCTCTTTGACCTGTGCATTTTATGTGTGCCATATGCTTATATTAGAAGAAAAGAAAGATCTGAAATAAATAATCTAAGGTTCTACTTTCTAGTTTAGAAACTAGAAAAAGAAGAGCAAATTAAAACAGAATTAAATATACTAATATAAATAATAAAGGTAAAACCAGTAATCAGTGAGATTGAAAATACAACATTTATACAGAAACTGAAAAAAAACCTTGAAGAGAAAAAATACAGTAAACTTCTAGCCATATTGGCCAGGAAAAAAAGAAAGCAAAGGCAAATTAACAAAACCAGGGACATTAAGCAGATAAGTTTATAATTACGAGATTAATTTACGTGCCAATTTAACAGGCTGCCCTGACAGCTGCTAAGATGTTATTTCTAGTGTTTCCGTGAAGGTCTTTCCAAAGAAATTGGGGTTTGAATCAACTGAGTAAAGAAGATTGTGCTCACCAGTGTGCGAGGGTGTCACCAGACTGTTGGGGGCCTGGAGAGAACAAAGACAGAGAAGAAGGGTAAAACCTGCTCTCTCTACTTGAGCTGGGCTGTAAGCTGCCCCCTGACATCATGCTCCTGGTTCTCAGGCCTTTGGATTTAGACCAGGGTTTATACCACTGTATTTTTTATGATGTAATTCCCCATACTTCACTAAATGATATACAGTCATACACCCATTCAAAGGAATACTACTCAGAAATAAGAAGGAATAAACCATGAATACATGTGATGCTATGGGTAAATCTAGCATGCATTTTGCTAAGGAAAATGCAGATTCAAATAGTTGTATATTGTATTATTCTATTTATATGATATTGCAAAAGCAATGTGATAGAGAGGGTGGTTGCCAGGAAAGAGCAAAGGCTTGATTATAAAGAGGCAGCATGAGGGTGATGTCTATTTGGGGGTAATGTGTCTTGCACCTTCTTTGGGATGAGGGCTACACAACTCTACATATTTGTTAAAATCCATAAGCTATACTTCACAAATATTAAATTAAGAAGAAAATGAATGTTAAAAGCATGAGGACAGAGTGTGCAAAGTGTGAGAGAGAAAATCAGAAAGACATATTCAAGAAGGGTCAGAGACAGTGAGGAAAGAAAATGGGAACTGTTCTAAGGGTGAAACTTTAAGAAAAGAAAACGGTGGAGAAAAATGATTTTAGAAGTCTCACTGAGTGGTATCCAGTGTGGCTCCTGTCGCCACTTACAAATTAATTTTAGTTAAGATATGCACACTCGGTCAGGGTTTTCAGAATTGTATTTATGATTTGTTTTGCTCTGGAAATTCAGAGTATTGAATCTGATCTTATGAGAGCAGCAAGTTATTTTTTGATGTTATAATCAAGGTCTTAAATGAGTTATATTTTTAATAATGACAACTATTTTCAAATGTGATGTATAAGTTAGACACCGGACTGGTTACTTGGGAAGATGAAAACTCCTGAGAAGATCTTAGAGAATATACTACTTACGTATGTTTGTTTTTTAAAAAGTCACTTGAACACATGCTTTAGATAATTGGAAACATAAACCAAAATTCAAAATATAAGAATCATGGTATATAGAAATCTGAGGGGGGAAAAAACCCTCCATATTTTGATTTTTATTTTTCATTAGTGCATGTTTGCAGTATATAATGATTACATCTATCGTGGGGGAGTTTACACATCTACGCAACGCATCTTAATTCCTTTTTGTTGTTCTGGTTCCCTTCCCCTCCTAGTTGTCCCTGCACTCCCCGACTCTTGTCCCCTTCACATTTACAAAAGCTCTATTTCCATTTGTAGGTAAATGGATGCACTTCTAGACCATAATGGTAAGTGAAATAAATCAGACAAAAAAGTTTAAATATTGAATGGTTTCTCTTTATGAGAAACCCAAAATGTAAATAAAGAGCAAAATAAAAGATGAATAGTAGGAAGTAGGGAGATTTTTTTCACATGGGAAGGGGATCAAGAGATGGGGGGAGGGAAGGAAGGGAAAAGGGATTAGAAAAGAAAATTAAACTGCATGATTATAAATTTAAGAATTTATAATATTCAAAGGTGTTTAAAAGCCCAAGTATGATTTAAACGAGATGTTATAGAATGTAAAGCTACAATTGGGTTGAAAAGGGGTGAGGCGGTTAAAATTTGTTTACATGCATAAAGGCCTAGCTGCAAAATGCGGTTGTGCAGGCCAGTGTCTGTGGGCGGGGCCGGGGGCGCGCTGAAGCGGCAGGCCGATGCACAGACTGTTTCTTGCTTGACTTTGAC
>PVJO010005912.1:74057-94086 GCA_004026905.1 Hystrix cristata
AAAAAAAAAAAAAAAAAAAAAAAAAAAAAAAAAAAAAAAAAAAAAAAAAAAAAAAAAAAAAAAAAAAAAAAAAAAAAAAAAAAAAAAAAAAAAAAAAACAGGATCAACGTCTTGTATTTTCCCAGACTCCTTATAGCTAGAGGTGGCCCTGTGAGAGCCGGCTACTCAGACATGAGAGAAAGCTGGAGGCCGGATGTGGTTAATTTGACTTCTCAAATACAGAAAACAGTCACTTCCTTCCTGTTGTTGCTTTCTCCCGCGGGGGAAAAACTGCTTTTTTCCTGCCAGTTTTTCCTGCTTGGACTCTGGATGAGGGGCACGGGGGCAGCCATGTGTGGGACACCGAGAGCTCCGGGGATGCAAGCTTTATGCTCAGGGTGACAGCAAGGAAGAGGATCTTGGGTCCAGATGACCCTGGGGAGCAGTGCAGCCCTGTCTCCTATAACCCAGCTTCCTGTGCGGGGAGAACAGTAAGTCCTAGTCTGGGAGGGTCACTTCAGACAATTTTCTATTTCAAGTAACTGATCATAATCATTACCAATTTTTTTATTTTATTATTATTTTTTTAAATTTATGAGTCAGGGTCTCACTAACTAGTTTAGGCTGACCTTGAACTCACTAGGTAGTCCAGGCTGACTTTGAACTTGCAGTGATCTTCCTGCCTCAGCCTCCCAAGTGCTGGAACTACAGGCATGTACCATCACACCTGGCACCAGTATTTTTAAAAGGACAAACCTAACCATTAACAGAATCATACATAAGGTACATACTTACCAAACTACTAAAGAAGATAAAGGGAGCAAAACATTTTCTACATAACAAGCCACAAAGTAAATAACTGAAGAACATAAAAATATAAAAATGATTGAATGATAGTAAGTAAGTACACATGTTACATATGACAATAAAGGAAGGAAAAAGATTAACATGAAGTATAATTTTACTATAATCTGTAAGTCATTTGTCAGTAAAGAGCCAACGAAAAGTTAAAATTAAATGTCTATCAAATATTTCTCAGGGAATCAACAATAACAGCAATAAAAAATAAGTAGTAGCAGAACTAACATTAGACAAAATAGAAATAAAGGCAAAAACATTAAATCAAAGAAGATCTTTTATTTTGATAAAAGAGACAATTAATTATTAGAATATTCTTTTTGGAGACATCAATCTGAACCAGACAAATAAACCAAAATTTCTTAGAAGAAGAGAGATAAATTAGTTGAAAAACTACTATGAGAGCTTTTGACACAATCTCTTAAGCCTTCAAAGATCATGGAAATGAAAAAAATAAAGCATTGCAAATTGGAACAATGCAGAGTACTTAATGAGATTGAAATGATATTAAATATATTAAGGTCAGAATACATACTCTTTTTGAGTATTATGTTTTCAAAATTAAGTTACAAAAAAATTGCAAAATATGTACATTTTATGACCTGATATTTATTTAAAGGGCTACAAATCAAGGGCTCTGTAGTCATTGCAGACCATATTTTGATGATTCAGAAAAATTCTCATTATGTTTAGTAAAAAAAAAAAAAACTATCGTGCAAAATTATTTACCTCATTATCCAAAATTTTAAAATGTGCAGAGTGAAATACTTTAATTTTCACTTTATTTTCCTTTGGTTGGTGAAATTAAAGATAAACCTTTCTTCTGTGTTTTATGAATTTTCTACAGTGAGTAGGCATTGTATTTAGAATACATAAAAAACAATAATTGGTGCTTAAAGCAGAAAACCAAACAGGATGAATCAATTTTGTAAGTGTGTGTGTATGAATTTTAAAAGCCAAAGGTTTAAAAGAAATATGCTAAAATATTAACAGTAGTTATCTCAGAGCTATAGGATTAATAATTTTCAGCTTTCCAGACCTTCTACTGTGAATATCCATCATCTCTATAATTAGGAAAAAATATTAATAAAAAATTAAGCCTTCACTGGAAGTCTCCCTCTCAAGCTGGCATAGGGATTCATGCTTCAGAACATCTCTCTTTCCAAGTACACAGCAATGTGAGTTAAAATATGTAAAAGAAAGAACCTAGAAAATAGATAGCAGGTCTCAAAAAGCAGTAGCAATTTATGGTGCAAAATGGTGTCAGTCTACAGGTCCATAAGCCAGTACAGGGGTCTGATGGATGACAGTGGAAAATAATGTCTAAACATACGCTTTGTGAGACAGTTCAAATAGACCAAGCTCATCCATGAAAGCTTAGAGCTGGGTGGGTCTTCTGGTACCACTCCTATGCCCAACAGTAGAGGCTGGACCGGACAAAACATTATCTTTCCAAACCAAGACCTGCTGACTGGACCTATAGCACCAAACACTGGGACAAAACACCAACCAGCTCATGGCCAAGAGATGAGTTGAGTGAACAGGCAGGAAGCTGGGTTTGGGATATCTTCCATATCACCCCAGAATGTTCTAAGAACTAGCTTAATGGTCTCAAGTTGAGTAAGAGAGAATCTGGAAGAAGTGATCAGAAAGGTTCCAGATAGGGGTTGGAGGTTTAGCTCAAGTGGTAGAACACTTGCCTAGTAAGCACAAGGCCCTGAGTTCGATCCCCAGCACCACCCACCAAAAAAGAAAGTTTCCACATAAGGACTGGAGGGGAAAGTGATAAAAATAGGAAAAGAGAAGAGATGGAGGAGAGAGGAAGAGGGAGGAGCAAGGGAAGGAACTGGAATATCAGGTAATTTCCCATTTAAAATGCCAAAACACATGATGAAGTCTCATGCAAAGAAAAAGATCCAATAAAATCAGCAATCAGAACATGAATTCACTCCAGAAGATTTGTTGCAATGGAATTACAAAGTCCAATGTGGCTCATTGGGAGTCCTTTTCATTTTTCACTAGAATTTCTTTGAAGACTGATCATGGTCTATAAAAGGTCATGAAATCTACATCAGTTAATCTAGTTATCTAATGGTTGGTCTTATGAAGTGTTTGGTACAGAAATTGTGTGTGTGTGTGTGTTTGTGTGTGTGCATGTGACAGAAAGAGAGAGAGAGAGAGCTTTTTGTTACTATAACAAAATATTTGAGATAATCAACTTAAAAAGAGGAGTGATTTGTTTTGGCTCACAGTCTCAGAGGTCTCAGTCCGTGGTCACTTGGGCCTGTTGTGTTTGGGCCAGGCAGAACATCATGGTGGAGCACATGGTAGAGGAAGTTGCTCAATTCATGGGAGCCAGGAAACAGAGAGTGGAAGAGAATAGTGTCTCGCCGTGCCCTTCTAAAGCACTCCCACGGTGCCCTTCCAGCGTATGCTCTCAATGACCTAAGATCTCCCACTAGCCCCCACTTCTTAAAGGTTCCCCCACCACTTCCCACAGTGGGACTTCCCTGTGGTAGCTGGGGGACCAAGCTGTGAGAACATGGGTCTTTGGGGGACACTTCTCTAAACCATTGCAATCTATATATCCATCCGTTATTTTTATAAGCCTTATTTTCTTGTAGGGGAGATAGTCAATAGGAGGCAGCAAAGAAAAAATTGACTCTACAGATTTAGTAATCACGTGCCTCAAAACCATGTTCAGGTTCTTAGAGTCAGAGATACTTGGTGATGTGTCATAATAACAACCTGCCAGAGCTCCTGACCTGATACTAGGCAGAGTGTGGGTGTGGAGGTGTGACATTCCCTCTGGGTTTAGCATGATTATTCTCTCTGAGAACACTCCTAGTGAGGCTGTGAGACAGGCTCAGTTTGGACTTCACAATCTGGGAAGCCTGTGGATGATTTCTGAGCACTGCTGAGGGAGCTTCCACCTGAGTGTCAGGGTCCTCCCGTGCCTCCTCTGCACAGCTCTCCTCCTGCGTAGACTTGGTGTCGTGCCTCACCTCTGCTTCCCCTTCCAGCCCAACACCTTTATCACCAATTCTGTTTGCTGCGACTGCTGCTGTCATGTCGTGTGCACCCTGGATGTATATTTTCCATTAGCAGCTTTCTTTAAGTCCTCATAATCGGCATCTGGTTGGGAAGAGCAATAGAGAGACAGCCCTCTGAGGTGTCTTATCCAGACAATGAATGACCTTGACATTTCATCCTACCAGCCCCCCCCCACTCCCCAGAGACCTTTCAGCAGTAGTAGGATACAGCCCTTCCTCTTACAGGGATCCTAACCTAGGTATAAGGGATCTCATTACTAGTCCCAGAGGCCATCTGGTAGAATCCTCTAGCAGAGCTGGAAATGCTCAGGAAGCTGAGTGCCTTTCCTATGTTCCGATTTTCCATCCCAGGGTTTGGAGGTTGGGTGTCAAGGCCTTTGGTGCATCAGAAGAGTGTGAGCACCTGTTTCCCCTGTAGCAGGGACAGAGCG
Organism: Hystrix cristata; assembly: GCA_004026905.1. Lineage (NCBI taxonomy): Eukaryota > Metazoa > Chordata > Mammalia > Rodentia > Hystricidae > Hystrix > Hystrix cristata. The sequence continues at coordinate 78,379 of PVJO010005912.1, forward strand.
AGGAAGAAAGAGTATAACCTGTCCTAGGAAGAATTCCACTTAGGCCGTCAGTAATAATTTTCTACTATTGAAGATTTTTAATTATTTGATTGCCAATAAGAAGTTTTTTTTTTTTTTTAACTCATGTAAACTCATGGATAAGCAATGATCATGTACTACAGTCTTCTGGGCTCATTGTGGTGGCTGGGTAGTGGTTATTGTAAATATATGGTGTACCCCAACCTTCTCACTATTGACATTTGGGACCAGATAATTCTTGCTTTGGGGTCTTCCCTGTGCATTTCAGGGTGCTAAGCAGCATCCCTTGCTTCTACCTACTAGGAGCCAGTAATAATCCCTTCCCTAAGTTGTGACAACCAAAAATGCTAATGCTAAATGTCCTGTCAGGGTGCAGGTGGAAGTGGGGGCAAAATTGCTCAAGGTGGAGAACCACTGGTCAAAGGTTGAATTAGATCACTGAACCTCAATATTTTAAGTTAGGGGAGAAATAATTCTCTTCCTAGAGGTTCTGTACTGAACTGATCAGCTAAAGTGGTACAAGAAAATAGAGAGGAGGTGGGAACCTGGCAGAGCCCCATAGTTATAATTCTATCAGAAAGAGTTCAGTCTGCCCCGAAAGTAAGAAGATGGAATAAGGACCACAGTCGTTGGTTGGGGATCGAAAAGAAGCCTGTCGCGATCAATCGCAGCCAATGGAGTATTAAGGCCCGAGAAGGCAAGCCGTGACAAGAAGGACTAACTGGCATGAAATAAAAGGTTTTTAACCACATGGAGCAAATCAGTCTCTGGGCTGTGCCAAGAAGGAATCTGGATGGGACACAATTATGGAGATTACAACTAGAGAGATGATTAGGGACTTGGGGAGTTCTTTTTTCAAGGACTTGCTAAGGAAATGGGGCTGCAATTAGAAAGGGAAGCAGTCTCTCTCTCTCTCTCCCTTTCTTTCTCGCTCTCTCTCTCTCGTGAAGTAAAAAAGCTTCAGTAAATACATAATAAGATTCTATGAAACTTCCAAATCGTGGGAAAATGTTCTACTTCAAAAATCTCTAATGAATATGTCCTAAAGCAAAGTAAAACCAAATTTGAAAATCAGTCTCCCAGTTACCTATCGAGTGGGAAGCTTCAGGATTTTTAGGTATGGCGTCAAGCAGCAGACGACAAGCTACTGAAATGAAATTTTTCAATAAAATTAGGGTAGACCATTAACCGAAACAGGGAAAATGTAAGAGGCCTAACAGATAACAGATTTATGGACTGAGTTTGTGTGTGCGTGTGTGTGTGTGTGTGTGTGTGTGTGTGTGTGTATGGATGATATTCTGTCTTTGTGAAGAGTAAAAAGCAATTTTTTTGCCTTTTTGGCAAAGGGATAAAACCCAAACTGAGATCTGAGGTTTTTATAGTTTGGCAAATTTCAGAGATAAGAAAGCAGAAATTTTGGCACTTAGGAAATGGGAGGCAAATGACATCATATGGCTTAAGGGAAATAGAGAGCTAAAAAAGTACATTAGGAAAATTTCAGAAGCTGGCTGCCACTGAAATAATTTTTCAATTTTTTCGCAGTGAGTTTGATTGTCACAAAAGGCACTAGATCTGTAACCCTAGGAGCTGCAAGATGCCAGATGCAAGATCAGACCAGGCCTGAGGAGAACCGGGGTTGGAAGGCCAGAAGTTGCTTTGTTAGAATTGGCCTTCTGGTGTGACTCCCAGATTGGTGATACCTTTGGGACCAGTTTAATTTTTCAGCTACAGTCTGAAGGAGTGTCAGTGGGCACTACTCAGACTCAGTTTCTTGAGTACATTGGCATCCCAGAACATTCGTGGAATGATTTGGAGGATTACATACTCAGGAGGTCAAGGTGGTAGTCTCAAAGCTTCTCCATTATCCTGCATCTTCCTAACAAAAGTTCATAGAAATGACATACAGTAAATGGTAGACAAAGTCACAGCTGGAAGACAAAAATGGTGACAAAAGAAGTGGGAAACGTGTTTTCCCTTTAAACCATACTGACCGCTCCCTTCACCCCTAGGTGGTTTGAGGAGGATGTATCAAAGATTGAGATAGAAGGTGGGAACCCTAAAATAAGAGGAATTTTTCTGATCTCGCTTTTTTCTTTTTTCCCTGAATCTGTTGATTTTTGACAGTGATTCTAGAGTTCATGGCTTGCAGACAGATGATAAATTAAAGGTTATATTAAATTGTTTTAATGAGAAAAATTATCGTCATGGGATAAGAAGAAAAGAACGAGGAAAGGATAGAAAATATATTTCTTAGTGCTGAAAATACACACTCAGAAAGAGGAAAACGCTAATGAAAGGAACCAAATCAAAAGGATCAGGACAAGTAACACACAATGCCCTTGGTGAAGTTTCATCTGTGTTCCGATATTGACTGTTCGATCCTCCATCCCCAGCTTTCAAATCTTCACTACATTTAACAGTAACATCGAGTCTTGAGTTGGAAAAACCAAATTGGGCCACATGGTGTGCTTTTCCATATATTGATGTCCAATCAGTTCCCTGTTTCCTTTTAACTCTTGATTCAGAACATTTGCTTCTCCTTCCTGATTGGCTGTCATGGTCCTGAGTTTCCCATAGCACTGGAAAATGTTCTGGTATTTGTCAAGACTACCGTTAGAAGTGTGCCCAACTTTCATGCCTGAAATCATGTAGTGTTTAATCTTACTGCCTGATTATGGGATCCTCTTTGCACCTGGCCACTAATCTTCTCTTCTATCCCATTTGTTCCAAGACCCCAGTCGCACCGGGGAAACGGAAGAACAGGATCAGAGCATTGCTCCTTGTTGCTTTCCATCTCTGCTACTGAAAGCATTAGGAAAGGATTCAGTCTATGCCTGGCCCCCTGATTTCCCAGCCTGGGTTTTTGTTTTTTGTCCCCTCCTCATCTTTCCCTTCACTCTTTTTCAGGTTCACCCTGCTATTCATGAATTCTTGATTCTGTCTCCTTTTGTTCCCACCAAATCTCTGCTACATCAATTATTCTCTCCGTTTCTTAAATCTTCAATTACTCTTTTTCAATCAGGGATTCTTCTCCCTCTGGCTACAAACATACTTAGATCTCCTTCATCTTTGGAGAAAAGCATCCTTCAAAAAGTTCTGTTTCCCTCAACAGTTATCCTTTTCAGTCTTGCTCTAAAACAGACACCTTTATTTCTTGACCTACACTTGACTCATCAACACAACTTGATTTGGCCCCCCCACCCTTTTACACTGGGATTTCTCAGGAAAGGTCGACGATGATCAACTCCTTACTAAAAACTCAAATCAGATCCTGACTTTTATCTTGCCTCCCTCTTACCTGGCCTCTGTATAGTCTGACACCATTTCCCCTGCTTTCTATCCCATTTCTTTGATACTCATTCTGTGATCATTTCCTCTTTCCCTTTATCTTCTGCTTAAATGGGGGCTCTCTCCTGGGAATCATCCTTATGGTGACTTTCTCTTCATGTTACAGGTTCCCTGGACAGTTGTATCCACTCCCGTGACATCAGTCACGTTCTCTCACAGATCACTGTAACATCGTATCTCCAGTCCTGACCTCATTCCTGAGCCTCTCTCTGGCACTTCTCATTGTCTTCTGGTGTTTCACATTCAAGCTGTCCAAAACTGAGCTTACTATCCACAGAGTTGGGTGTGGTGCTTGGCATGTAACAGCCTTGCTAAAGCAGCAGAGACAATTTCAGGCAGGTCAGAAGATAGTTTCCAGGCCAGTTCACATCTGCATTCTGTCAGTTCCTCTGGAGAGTTCCAAATCAGGAAGTTGCAAACTGGTAATTCCTTTCCTGACTTATCTTCAAAACCTGTACCGATTCTGTAATTACAGAAAAGAGAGAAGACGAAATAATGAATTCCAACCCTTGCATAAACAGATGTGTTGGCCAGCTTTGTGGTAGGATAAGAAAACTGTGGACAGCCTCACTTCTGGGCTGGTAGAGAATCATTAGCTGCTTCAGTCTTATTTCTGTGCACTATAATCTGTTCTTACTACTTGGTTGCAAAGAGCTAATAAGCACATCTTGGAAATTCTAGTTCTGGAATTCTGCTACGGATGTACTACAAATAGGCAGTGTTGTGTGTCCAGGCTTGTCTCGACTAATCTGTTGGTGTAACATTTATTATTCAAGTTATTTTAGTCCAGGCTCATTATCCCTTCTGGTAGAAACTCACAGTTGCGGCTTCATGTAGGATTTTGAGAGGCAAAGAGGACACTGTTCGCAGGTGGTACCGCTGATTTCATTAGAGGAGACCCTAGAAAGCAGAGGTATCTGGAGGGTTAAAGCCACAGGAGCGTCACCCAATCTCTGGGAAAATACAGATATTCCCATCACTCAGGTTAATATCGTAAGCCATTATGCATTTCTGTTAGATGTTACCTTTGACAGTGGTTAAATGGGGCTACTTGAAGCATTTTATGAATTCTTTGGGAGATGGAATGATATCTCAGAAAGAAAGTGAGTTATGGGCTAGTAAAGAGAAAAATTAAAAACAAAACAAAGCAAAACAAAACAGGAGGGTTTCGAGGACATAAAGTCAAACACCAATGCACTATTTTTCTAGGATCAGAACCACCTCTCCCAAACTCTGACCTCTCTTCCTCTGATGGCGTAGGTGACTAAGAAAGCATCATGGGATATAAAATTCGCTGTTCACCTCAGGAGCACCATTCTGTCTGATTTGATAAGAATGGTTACTTAAAATAATTGAAAACTTTAAAATTCATATTCCTTTTGGTTTTATGTGGCATAACATCCAGTGATGATTAAAAATATATGTGGGTCCTATTCACATTAGTCCTTACTGTAGCTTTTTTATTGAAAGCTAGTGTCCACCTGCGGATGAGCCACTGTAGCTGCAGGTGGACTTTGGAGTCTTACCAAGAATGCAGAAAATTTCCTGTCTTACTGCAAAAGCAATTCAAACAAAGTAAGATATGGAATGATTGGTAACAGAATTCCCTTCTGGTTTGATGTTTTTATCCAGACTCAGATTTGAAGGTGTGTTTAAGGAAACCCATGGAAAGGAGATGCCCAACACAGGGAACATTCCTGTGGCTCTGTGGGTGCTGAGCTGAGACTAAGAGGGAGATGTGACTCTATTTACATACTAGAAGATACATCTTAGTGTGAGGCAGGGAGCTATGTTCAATTCTCCTGTGCTGTTTCAATTTGGATACTTTGAGGTCCTCTGAACTCAGTGCTTTTATCTTACACTGACTCAGACATTGCAGATGAGAAAGTCCCACAAGGCAGTAATGTCACCACAAAACTCTGTCCTCAGCTCTTATTGTTCTAATTGGATCTGTAAGGCCTTAGAATCGACACAGCCCAATCAATAACGACTACTTTTAAGTAAGAAGCCATTCTTGAAGGCACTGCTGCAGTGTTTCAGATGTACAGATATTTTCACATTCAATTAAAAAGATGGAGGCCATTCAACTACTGCTGGTCAGAGGCCTAGGATTCCTGTAACAAAACTCTGCTCAACTACAATTGGCCGCTAAATTACTTCATAAGAGGAAATTTTGGCCTTGTCCCCTGACTTGATGCCCAGTGTTTGAAATATGCAAAGGAATGGTGTGGTGCAGAACGGAGTGTCCTTCCTGTGTGCTGGGAAGACGATCTCCCCACCCAAGCTCTTACCCTTTTGCCTCCATTGTGAAAACAGTTGGCCATCCAGGCTATCTTTTTTTTTTTTTTAATTTTTAATTTTTTTTCAGGCTATCTTTTAACAGCCTGTAGCTTCTGTCTGCAACCGAGGAGAGGATCGTCAAAGGTGTGCTGCCCTTCAGAGCAGTTTAAGGATTTTATGGTGCTGGGGATTGAACTCAGGGCCTTATGCTTGCTAGGCAAACGCTCTACCACTTGAGCTAAATCCTCAGCCCGAGGATTTTAATGCACATGTAGAAAACAATGTGGATTCTGGGTGTGACTAGGACTTCTGACATGTCAATTTATTGGATTCAGACGCACCTAGCAGATTACTAAAGCGCAGTTTGGGTGTGTCTGGATGGGTAACGGAAGGGTGTGCTTGGGTACTATATACGGTCTCTGGTCTCTTTCCTCTTTGGCGTTGTTCTGTTCTGCTTCCCAGTTACCATGAACTAAGCATGTTGGCTCTATCATGCCCTTCAGCCATGATGTCCCTTATGTAAGAACCAGTTGATGTGGGCTGAATCCCCGCAAACCTGTCGTCCTTTAAGTTGTGGGTGTAGGATACTGTGGCCAGCAATGAGAAAGCTATACACCTGGATACAAACTCTCACAGTTCACTCCGGACAGATGAGCCTCCAAGCCCATGGGGGGCATTGGACCATATATAGAGATTCTGGTAAGTGGAAGGTAGGAGCCACTGATACACCTAGAGCTCGAATGAAGTAAGCATTTAAAATTTATGTTATTAAAGACTAACCTATATGCCACAAATTATGCAAACATTAGCTGTGTATCTTGATGAATTCCACCTCATCGAATACATACTCAAATTGAGTTATCCTATATTGCCAGCATCCCAGAAGGCTCACTCCTCCCTTCTCCCAGTAAATACCTCCTGAAGCATAACATTATTTTACTTTTTTCACTGTAGATTAGTTTTAAATCTTTGTAAATTTTTTTGCTCAAAAGTATGAGATTCATCCGTAATGCTATGTGTGGCATGTTGGTTCTTTGTTATTGCTATTCAATATGTATTCCAGAATACAAACACATCTAACCATACTTACCCATCCTACTGTTGATGAACATTTCAATTGTTTCTAGTTGTTGGCTTTTACTAAAAAACATCTGCTATAAATATGCATATAGTCTTTGCACACATCCAAAAGGCTTTCTGGTGTTCGTGATAATTTACATTTCTACCAGCAGTGGAGAAGAAATCCAGGTATTTTACATTTTCTCCAGTTCTTAATATTTTCAATCTTTTCCATCTTAGCCATCTTTGTGGTTATTTTTTCAATTTTTATTTTTTATTAGTATATGTTTGCAGTACATAAAGGTTATATTCCTTGTGGGGAATTAGTACATGTACATACCACATCTCCATTGGGTGCTAGGGATTGAACTCAGGGCCTCACACATGCTAGGCAAGTGCTCTACCACTAAGCTATACCCCCGGCCCCCTACATCTTTATTCTTTTCTGATGGATATACGCATCTTTAACCATTTCTTTGTGTTGTTATTGGCCAAAACTTGGGTTGTTCAGCTTTTTCTTATGTATTTGTAGTAAAGTTATAATGTATGTTTGTTCAATGGATGTGATTACAATATAGTAATGTGTGTACTAAGGGCCCTCGTCAAGTATATAATGCAAATACTTCTCCAAGACTATCAGGTAACTCAAAAGTGCTGTCTTCTGAGGATTCTCTTGTTGACATGGAAGGTTATACCTAATTCCAACCTTCTAGTACTACGGTACAAAGGAAACAAGGAAAGCCCCGAGGTAAATGGAGATTTCCGACATCAGGTTTATCCAGCAGGAAGGCACATTTTCTGTGATGCATTCCCTAAACCCTCAAACCCTACTTTCTTTCATGCCTTGGCGTGTCATGTACTTGTTTTGATTTACACTTTGATCACATTATATTGTAGATGTTGTCATGTTGGTTCCTGCAATAGATAGTTTCTTGAAGACAAGAGATATCTCTGTGTATTTAACAACTAACTGAGGACCTGGCACATACTCCATTTAGTCATTGCTCAGAATATTTGTATTAAGCACATAAACAAATGAATGATTTTAAACATAGACATGCCTAACCACATTTGTATTTTAAGTAGATAACTCTGACAACAGGATGCAGAGAGATGCTGGAGATCTCAATATTAAATGACAATTTAGATTATGCTAGTTTAGACAGAAAATCTGGAGAAAATATGCTGAACAATAAGAGAAAAAAAATTGGTATATGTTTTTCTTCTATAGCCAAAGGATGCTCAATCAACCCCAAGGCAATGATGATGTCAAATTTTGTTAGTGAATTTGGTGAATCCGACTCAGTGATAGATGACAATTCAAGAGAACAAAAAAGATGTGTCATACAGCCTCAGATGACAAATGCCAATTGAATAGTACAGACAGGAGGTGCTAAGAGTTTGGGGGATGTAGCGGTTTCCACAGGCAGGCACGATGTTCAGGATTTTACTAGTAAGATTTTCTTCTTAGTATTAAGATGCTAGCTGACATGATTTTTTTATTATGATGATAGAAATATTATTATAAATGTGGAAGCTGAGTAAATTGAATGAGAAAATATAGAAGATAAAACTTGCTATTTTTACCATCTCTTGGGCTCAGAACCAGCACAGGGGCAGGAGAAGCAAGTAAAGGCTTAGGGAGCTGCAAACGCCAGCTCGTTTGAGCTCAGAAATTGGAGGGCCTCGTGCACTGTGGCACACGATGGGCCCCTGGATGCGGGGGCAGCACGGGCCTCCTCTGCACTCATGCTGCACCCACCTCTGCACCCAGGAGGCCCTGCAAGACTCTAACAAAACTGACCTTATGCTCTCTGGGAATTTTATAGATGAGGGAATATATGGCTTGGAAACTTTCAGTTTGCATTTTTAATTTGGAATTGACAGCAATCAAAAACACCACCAAGTTTAATTCTTTTTAAATGGTAAATTTTATTGTAGTCAGATGTACATAACATAAAATTTACCATTTCAACTACTTGTAATTGTATAGTTTAGTGGCATTAAGTACATTCACATTCTTATGCAACTGTCACATCTCCAGACCTTTTTCATCTTAAACTGAAATTCTGTACCCATTAAACTGTAACTCTGCACCTCCTGCTTCTTGCTTCTCTCAGCCCCTGGAAACCACCATTCACCATTCTTTGTGAATTTGATTACTCTAGGGACCTCCTATAAGCAGAATCATACAATATTTGTCTTTTTGATTCTGGCTTATTTCACGTAGCATGATGTGCTCAAGTTTCATCCATCTCGTAGCATGTGCCAAAATGTCTTTCTTTCTTCAGCTTGAATGGTTTTCCCTTGTAAAAATCTATCACATTCTGTTTATCCATTCATAAACTGTATTTTTAAAAAAATTTGTATTTTGGAGAAGTAAAATGAAGATTTACTGTATTTATATTTATGGATATTATCAGAAGGAATAAAGCAGGGAGGGAAGAGGATTCGCATTTACTGAGAAATATGTCCCCGTACTAGACAATATTTTTTCAACAATATATTTATGTCCAATGGCAGTCTTACGAAGTTGGTATTATCACACCAACATTCAGATGAGGAAAGTAGAGTGAGTCAAACCTGAGCTTATCTCTCTGCAAAGCTCATTCATTTTCACCCCTGCATGGAGAAAATCCCAGCGAGTGCTGACACTGTGTAATTTTGAAATGTATAAAGTTTATCTTTGGTCATTCCTTACAACTTCGACCATCCGCCACTTTCAATACCCTCCCCCCACCCCAGCACAAGACATCTTCTCGGGCAGCCCTGGACTAGCATTATTAAAGATGAATCATTTTCTTTGACTGAAAAAGCACATCGCTGAGTACAGAAAACCGTCTGATCATTTCAACAGGCACCGAAAAGCATTTTAATTCTTCACATTCATTATTTAAAAATGAAAAAGCTCCAACAGTTAGCCAACTGAATGATGATAGCCAAGTCCCTTAAACTCAGATTCTTCATCTATAAAATGAGCACAGAGTCTCTCCACGTCTTAAACTTCCCTTCTCTCTTTCTATCCGACCCAATGCTTGATATTTGTGAATTACATTGTCATTTGTTTCCATTATGTTTTACAAGCCTGGAAGGTATTTCAGGGACAGGAATGTGAGTCAGAGGGAAGGAAGGTTATGTCTGGGAATTTGGATCACAAACTAGAAGCATCGACACTTGAACTCAGTTCTTGACTGAACTGTTAAGTCTTGGGAATGTTAGTTAGGGACAGTCAGTTTTAAAAGAGAAGCCCTGTGGCTGATTTGAGGCCTGTCTTACAGCCTTGCTTTATGCTTCACTTGCCTCATCCTTACTATTAGTTACGTCTGCTAACTAAATGAGCAAATATGTAGATAACATGCATCTGGAAAGGATAACAAATTTAAGGTCCTAAAATATTTTTTATGAGCTAGAAACATGAGTCAGATAATCAAGTTCTGCATTTGAATATCCAAAATTCTCCTAAAAGTTTAAGCAGAGACATGGTAGCAGTGAATTAGTCAAGACGTCTGGGGTTGTAAGGGACAGAAGTTTAGCTTTCGTTGTTTGCACTCGAGAGTGGGGACAGACTGGCTCTTGTAAGCAAACCATGATACCTCAGCACTTGCGTGCTGCTGGGACTCCCTGGACTTGTCTCATTCTTTATTCTCTTTCTGCATTTGTTAGTTTTCTCTGAAGGGGAACAACTCTGGCCTTCTAACAGTTCTGAGACTCACATATTTCTAGTTTAGTCAGAATATAAGAGACACTTCTCTTGCCTCCATTGAGAAGTTCCAGGGAAAGATTTCAATTGGCCTAGGTCAAGTATCACTGCAGGCTGAATGCTGTAGCCAAAGAAGTGAGCAAATTAAAGCGGTTACATGGTTTGTCAGTTTTTAGAATGAGAGTAGGTGTTAGATGGAGGTACCAAACAAAGACTTTGGGGGTTTGTTGACTCTGAAGATGACAGTGGTTGATAGCTACTTGAGGTTGCCAATAAAAGCCAAAAAGTTTGCCTCGATGAACATAGAGCAGCCAGAGAGAAGATAGGAAGATTTTGACTATCTTTTGCTTCTTAAATTATGCCTGGGTGTCATACCTGGTTCTGGTCATCGTGCTTGGACACAAGAATTAACAACTTAAAATAAAGAGAGTTCCCACAGAGGTGAGGAAACAAAATTTCATCATGTGTACAAAATGAGGAAGGCTCAGGAAAACTTAACCTGCAGAAGAGGCTATTTATGGAGACATGATGGCCGTCTATTTTGTGTTTCAGGGGGCCCCGTGCTACTCTGGTGGGACAAAAAAACACCAACACCACCTTTGGTGATGGCATGTTACCACCAAGCCTGGATATGTAGAAAGAGCACGGACCCCAGAACATGGTGGACAGGGCCACTTACCTTCTGTGTCATGATGGGCACTTTGATTAACCTGTCTCATGTGCACATGTATTTCATAAGGTGTGTAAAGATTCCATGTCATAAGAAGCTGAATGATGCCAACAAGATACCTGACAATTAGCAGTAGTAGTAGAATGAACAAACTTTGAATAAACACAGGGAAAACATTACCAACAAATCAAGTGATACACTAGCAAATGAGATTCTGTACAGATAGTGAGCTTGCTGTCATTGGAGGAATTTAAGAGGAGGCTTGAAAACCACTTGGTGAAGTGCATTCACTCACCCCGTCTGAGTTAAGAGAGTCAGTGATTCTAGTTTCTTTTCCATTTCTTAACTCTTTAAATTATTTTTCAAATTCATATTCATGATTTATCTGTTTTTGAAAATTTAACAAGTAACAGTTTTAGTGATAATTATTGCATTTCTATATTTATAGATAACTGGCACATATGGAGGTGGAATAGCACAATTTGATATTTTCTCATGTGCCAGATTTTTTTAATAAATATAGAAAAATCCTATAGTTATGAAAAACTATTTGTTAAAATTAAATGTATATTCAACCGGGCATCTGTTCTGATATATTAGATCTCTTGAGAACCAGTTTTCCTCTCCTTATTGGATGGAACCCAGTATTAGCCCAAGGTTTAAGGGGCTCTGAATCTCAGATTACCCAAATAAAAATGTAAAAATCTTTACTAATTCTTGCACATAATGTACTTCTTATTCTAGTTAAAATTAAACTTTCTATCTTTAAAAACTGAAGAATATTTCCTCCCCCTAGATAGTTATAGTGGGATTTTTTTTCTCTCAATGTTAAGAATTCCAAGTAGACTGCCTGGTATAATAGAAAGATCGAATTTTTGAGTCCCCTGGATTTGGATATAAATTCTGGCTCTTTCTTTCTACTTATGTGATCTTAAGCAAGTTTTTTTAAATATCTGAGAACCTTCTTATCCCACCTGGAAAAAGGCAGAGATAGTGTCTTCCATTTAGGTGTGTTCCAAGGGTGAAATAACAGCAGGGTGTTGTCTAGAAATTTTTTAAAAATGTTGATCCCTTCTTTGTGCAGTCTGTGCACTCGGAAGTGTGGATAGGGATTGTACAGATGATAGGAATAGCTACCGAAGCAATATCTATTGACCGAGTGCTTCCTATGCGTTGGGTACCAGGTTAAGCATTTCAAGTGCATCATCTCTTTTAATGCTATCTAAAGCTCAGTGGAATGCATGGCAGCGAAACCATTTTACAAGTGAGGAAACTGACGCTCAAAACTTTGTAAAGGTTTTGCAGTTTGTAAATTGCTTTGCTAGCTGGAACTCAGACCCAGGACAGATTCATTCAAGAAGCTGAATTTTAACTCAACTCTCCACCGTTCAGCTAATACTTGAGAAGAACCCTTAAAAGAACTAAAACAATCTTAATGCTATTTTGCATTTAGTACAGATCACGCTGTCATTGTCATGGGTCTCAGGTGAGATTATGCTTTCATGTGGCTGCATGGTCACCACTCTCCCAGGATTTGATGGGTAGAGCCCTGACCCAGGACTCTTTGCCATTGCGTCGATTTTTCAGTCTCCTCTTAGGTCTATTTCTGCCATCGTTATTTCTTGCTTATGGTCTGGAACCAAAAATACATATTAATTGTTTTTATTGTTATTCCAGGGAACGTGATCTAGACACAATTACAGATTGGTAATTAGACCTTTGTCCCCTTCACTCGTTTTGGGTCTGTGGTGCCCTCTCCCTCCAGCAGCAGGCAAGACCAGGAGCCTCCACCCGCACTAGAGTGCCCAGGAGGCAGGCTCCACACTCTGTGCAGAGTGCCCGGCCGCTGCCTGCTGGCCTCCTGTGATCCTGGACACTGTCCGGAGATGCCTGAATTACCTGTTCTTTTGGTTTAGAGGGACACGGCTCTTAGCTTTTAGTGAATGTCAGTGTTTAATTTGCTAGCTTCCAATTTAGGCTTATTTTTGAGAATTCAAATCTCCTTTCAGGCAAATTAGGTTAAACTGCTTGTGAGGAGGGAGCTGCCTGACCTTGAATCATTTTCTTTTTCCTTTTTGAAAGAGAGATGACAAAGGGGTTGACAGATAAAATTTAACATGCTCTGGAGAAACCAGAAGGAGCTTATGAGCAGCATATATAGATCAGGGAGCAAGTAAACAAGTCAGAGACTGGCTGGTGTCGTCTTTAGAACAGGACCAATCTACATTTTTTTGATGATTATATCTAGCACAATGCAAATTTCGCAGTATGTATTAACGGATACTAAGCTTTTTGATATTTATTAGATTTTAAATAAAATTTAGGTAAGAATATAAAAAATAACAGAAATTTAAAAATATTTTAAGTCTAGCCTTTTACCTAAAGTATAATAATACGCCTTATGTTTTTTGGTTCAATAAAAGTTTCCCCTATATCCAGAAGGAAAAAGATGCTCTTAGGTACACTGCATTTTTGTTTCCAGTGTCACCAGAAAGTCACCAAAGAGAGCCACTCAGTATTTTGTTCCCAAATTATAGATGAATTGAAAGAGAACAAGGAGACTTGCTTGAAAAGGAATACATGATTTGACAATCATCCAGGCCAGTGGTTCTCAAGTCACCTGTCAGAATCACCTGAAGGCTCATGAAAGCAGATTACTGAGCCCCATCTTCAGACTATTAGATATATACTTGTCCCCCAGTATCTGCGGGAGGATCGGTGTTAATGCACCCCTGCAACACACGCCCATCTTTCAAATATCCAAAACTGTACGGGTGCTCAAATCCCTTCCATAGGGGCTGGGGATTTAGCTCAGTGCTTAGAGTGTTTGCCTAGTAGGCACAAGGCCCTGAGTTCGATCCCCAGCACCAAAAAAAAAAAAAAAAAAAAAAAAAAAAAAAAAAAAAAAAAAAAAAAAAAAAAAGAAAAAGAAAAAAACAAACAAACAAAAATCAAATCCCATCCATAAAATCATGTAGTGTTTCCATATAACTTACTCAGGTCCTCCAATATACTTTAAATCATCTCTAGCTTCCTTATAACTAATAGAATGTAAATGCTATCTAAGTAGTTGCTATGCTGTATCATTTACCAAATAATTATTTAAAAGTCTATGCATGTTAAATACAGATGCCATTTTTTTTATTTTAATGGTACGTTTTAGAGATACATAGTGATAACATTCATCATAGGGGATTTGTACCTGTACATGATCTATCTTGTTGATTCTTTTTTTCCCACTCCCCTCCTCTCCCTTCACCCCTCCTCTCTCCTTATTTACAAAAGCTTTGCTTCCATTTTCTCCTTCCATTTCTTATTTCTCTTGTCCATCGGTTCCATCCCCCTCCCCTCCCTTGTTCCCTTTCCCATTTGGACATTTTCTTCCCCTTCCCAATATAATACATTTTAGTGTTTATTTACGCTTTCAGTTTCTCACACCAGAGAAACAGTGTGGTATTTAAACATGTGTGCCTGAACAGATGCCATTTTTAAAGCTTTTTCTATTCACAACTGGTTGACTCTGCAGAGGGGCCTGCAGGCGCAGAGTCTGTAATAGGTCACTAGATCTAAAGTGGTTCCTGAGAACTTGCCTTTCTTATGAGTTCTCGGGGGATGCGTTATTTCCAGACTAGATTCCCACTTCAAAAACAATTAATCTAGAGCGGTGCTGTCCAATAGAAATATAACATGGAGAATGTAAGTAATTTTAAAATTGTTAGTTGTTTCATAAAGACGTGATGAGAACCAGGGACATCAATCATAGTAACACCCTTTATTTAGCCTAAAATATCCAAACTACTATCATAAAATAGATTTATATTATATTTTATTATTATATTTATAATTATTATAGTTAATCTTATCCTTAATATTGAAAATGTTATCATTATGCAGTAAATCCCCAATTTACAAACTAATTCGATCTGGGAAGCGTTCCAAAGTCGGGGGCATTCCTAAGTCCAACGAAGTGAGTTTTACATACCTTTAACACAAATACACAATTTAAAGTATTAAAAAAATGCGAGATCTGGTTTTGTGTGTGAAAGTTTCTAACTCGAATGTCTGTAACTCAGAGATTTACTGTAGCATGAACTATACAACATTATCGAGGTCTCATATTCTTTTTATGTTAAATCTTCAAAATCTGGAGTATTTTTCATGCTTATAGCACATCTCAGGTAAGACTAGTCACATGCTAAGCTCTTCATGGCCACATGTACTCCTGGTTATTGTATTAGTGAGAAGCAAATATTCAAATAAATTATATTGCAAACAAAGTCCTTAGAGAAATTGTCAGTATCATCTCCAGTTTGGCTGCACATCAGAATCACTTGGGGGCTTTTAAAAACATACTAATGCATAGATCCTACTCCTAAAATACTATCATTTAATAGGTCTGAGGTTTGGGCAATCAGATTTTAAACATCTTGCCAATGAAGTCTAATATGTGTGTAGGTTGAGCGTCGCCTCGCTGAAGTAGGATCCACCTGTGTTTTCAAGCACCACCCAGGGACTGTCTGGCAAATGATAGATCAGAGCCACATACTCCTAAGAGTATGTAGCCTAATGATCGTAGCCATCTTAGTTTGTGTATACATACTCTACAATGTTCACACAATGACAAAGTTACTTA
>PVJO010005913.1:0-93779 GCA_004026905.1 Hystrix cristata
TATGGGGTATAATATGACAAATTGTTATACACATGCATCATGAAATAATTACCACAGTCAAGCTAATTAACATATCTATCACCTCACATAATTAACATTTTTGTGTGTATGGTGCAAACATTTAATGAAGATTTACTCTGTTATCAAATTTCAAGTATGCAGTACAGTATTATCTACAGTCACCCTGCTGTAGGTTAGATTTTCAGAACTTGTTCCTCTTATGTGACTGAAACTTTGTACCCTTTCAGTAACACTTCCATTTCCCCCACCCGCTTCCCCTGGTAAACACTATTCTACTTTCTGCCTTTATGAACTGGACTTTTAAAAAATTCTACATCATGCAATACTTTCCTTTGCGTGCTGGATTATTTAACTTAGCCTAATGTCCTCCAGGTTCATCCAGACTGTGGCGAATGGAAAACTTTTCCTCTTTTTAAAGGCTGGACAGTGTTTGAAATGTTGTTTGTACGTACACACATACACACACACACGCACACACGTCACAGCCTACATTTTCTTCACCTGTTCACCTGCTGACGGCACTTAATGTTGTTTCTGTGTCTCGACCTTGGTGAACGATGCTGCAACAAATGCGGGAGTGTGGATTTCACTCCAACACACTGATTTCATTTCCTCTGGGTCTCAGTAGGGGGATTACTGCTTCATATTGTGGTTCTATTTTTAATTTCCTGCAGAACCTTCATACCATTTTCCATAATGTCTCTGTCAGTTTATATTTGCACCAACAGTTATATACAAGTGTTCCCATTTCTCCACATCTTCACCAACCACTTTTTTATAATCACTAGCCTAACAAGTGTGAGATGAAATCTCGCTGCGACTGTGACTTGTACCCCCCTAATGATAAGGGACGACAGACACTTTTTTATATACTTATTGCTCATTTGTATGTCTTCTTTGGAAAAATGCCTCTTCAGATTCTTTGTACATTTTATAATTGTGTTATTTTAGTTTTATTTTTGCTATTTAATTGTGTAAATTCCTTAGCTATTTTGGTTTTGGCTGTGAACTTTTATCAGATACCTAGCTGGCTCTTTCATTTTTTTTTTTTTTTTTTTTTCTGGGTAGGACCTTTTTTGTTGACATAGTCCTTCCTGGTTATTTTTGCTTTGATCATCCGGCCTTTTGGCATCATGTTCAAAGAGTCATTTCCCAGACCCGTGTCAAGTTCGTTTTTCCTATGTTTTCTTTTAGGAATGTGATGATTTCAGTTTTTCCACTTAAATCACTAATCAATTTTGCATTGAATTTTGTATATGGTGTAAGATAACTGTCCAATTTCATACTTTTTCACGTGAGTATCCAGTTTTCTCAACACCATTTGTTGGTGAGGCTGTCGTTTCCCACGGTGGGTTCTTGGTATGTTGTCAAGGGCGAGTTGACTGGACATCTGTGGGCTTCGTTTTGGCCTCTCTATTCTGTGCCACAGACTTCTAGAATAAAGTCTTCTTTTCATTATTTTCTATGCAGTTTTCTATCTCCCTTTAATTCTCTATTTGACCCAATGATTACCTGGGATTATGATTCTTAATTTATAAGATGGTCAACATTTAATTATTGTTTTAAAATTTAACATAATAGTGTAACATTTAAATATCTGCTGTTTGATGTTAAGATTTTTGTATGTGATCAAGTGTGACATGAGTGAATTTTGTAACGACTAATGCACATACCAAAAAAAGAGCGTATTCTCAATTTGAGATTGGTAAAGCTCAGTGTATGTGGATCCATATCTTTATAGTGGTATTTTTAAAACCAACTTTTCTGGCGCTGGGGATTTAGCTGAGTGGTTAGAATGCTTGCCTTGCTAGTGCAAGGCCCTGAGTTTGATCCCTGGTACCAATAAATAAATAAATAAATAAATAAATAAATAAATAAATAAATACAAAGTCAGCTTTTCCTTGAATTTCTAACCATCGAGTTTAGATATTTAATTGCTATATTGACAGAGCACACATTTATGACTTTTGTTTCTTTTCCATAAGTTTTGCCTTTATCATTATATGATGTATTTCATTATTCTATTTAGCGTTTTGAACCTAGAATTCCATTTCATGATATCAATATTGTTATGCCAACTTTTCAAGTAGGCTTTTGCTGCTGGCTCTTTGGTGACTAGCAAGTTTTCTACTAAACATTGTTTTAGTGTGTTTCTTGCAAACAGCATGGGGCTGAGCTTTGATTTTTAACCTAGTCTGACTCTCTGTCTCTTAACAGGATCATTCAGCTTTTCATGTTGTACAATACCTGATATTCTTGATTGTGAACCTTCTGTGTTCAGGCTTATTTTTCACTCCCCTTTCCTCTTTTTCCTTTTTCTTATTTTTTAGTCTAATTGCTCTTGGTTTCTTTTTCCCCTAGTTAATAATGGAAATTCGGCCAAACATTTCTATTCAATTAACAGTTATTGGCTTCTCCCCAGAATTCTTAATCAGAGACATATTTCTAAACGATTATTTGAAATGAAGATACCAAAGGGTGGGGACATGTTGCAGTGGAAGAGCACTTGTCTAGCACACACAGGGCCTTGCATTAAAACTTTAGCACCACCAACAAAAAATATTATTTGAAATCAAGGATATTCAAAGGTTATCCTTGATTCTTCTCAATATCCTGATATCCTCATATCCTGCTATCCTGACTGCTCTCCGCTAAGATGAATTTTTTTTCCTTTTCTTCTATTCTATTGTGGTAAGGTGAAACCATTTTCAAGATGTTCCTGATTATTTTATTCAAGTAAAATTTAGGGTTGATTTATTAAGTAAAAATAAATAACATAAAATTAAAAAGGAAATTTGGATTGTGGCAGAAACTACATTAAGTGGAGTACGGCATCTTGAGGACTAGTGGCATCTTTGCAACATTGTCTGTCCTTTCTTGGCTCTTTGAGACAGAGACGCACTCCATAGCTCAGGCCATTTGGCTTTGAACTCACTCTGGAGTCCAGGCTGTCCTCGAACTCATGACGGTCCTCCTGGCTCAGCCTCCTGGCTTACAGGAGTGCACCACCGTGCCCGGCAACAACTTTGTCTTTCCTGACCTGAAAACATGTTCTGTCCCATGTATTCAGATATGATGTAATATCTTTGTAAAGCTTTACCAGATTTTTCATGCTAAAGTGAAACACTTAACAATTTTGTTCCCTAGTTTTTGTATGTTTAATTTCTATTGTGAAAGAAATCTTGGTTTCCATCATGTTTTCTCTCTGGTTATCACTGTTCCAAAGCAAAGCAATTGAATTTTGTGTAATTGTCATGTACTTATTTAAAGGCTAGCCAGCACCGTAAATTATAATAAATATTCCATTGATTCCTTTGGACTTTCTAGATAGACAATCATGTGATCTGTTTTTAATGATGATTTCCGACATTTATTTTTAAAATTTTCTTTATCTTATCCTAGTGCATTGGCTAGACCTGCAACATATTATAGAATAATGGTATTTAGAGAAAGTAATCTCATTTCATTACTAACTTCAGTCTAACTCCTATTTTTTTTTTTTTTTTTTTTTTTTTTTTTTTTTTTTTTTTTTTTTTTTTTTTTTTTTTTTTTTTTTTTTTTTTTTTTTTTTTTTTTTTTTTTTTTGGTGCTGGGGATCGAACTCAGGGCGTTGCGCTTGCAAGGCAAGCACTTTATTGTTTCCCTTTTTAAAGCCCAGAATAAACCTGAAATTTTTAGGATCTCTTGATGTCTGTTAAAATGAACAGACAAAGTTTTCTTTCTTAATCTTTTCAATGAAATGATTTACCCTGATGGAGTTACTAAAAGTTGATGATCTTCACAGTCTTAGCCGAGTTTATATTCTATTAGTTGCTTTGCTTTTATTTTGTCTTGGATTTTATATTTTTGTCCATGAGCGAGGATGATCTTGGTTTTCCTATCTTGAACTGTATTTGCCTGATTTCGATATAGTGGATATATATACCAGTAATCCAAAATGTGTCTGACACTGTCTTCTTGCAAAAAAATCATAAATACATCTTAATTGCATTGACAAGTGTCAGACATGCTAATAAATTCTTCTTGAGAAAGAAAGAATTTCATGGTCCAACAGGTCTGGGAAATGCATTTCTCTGTTAGAGATTCACAGCATACCACGTACAAGGGTTCTGAAAATTCTTGCAGGGAGGGACCCATCACAGACCCAGCTTTGGTTAGCTCGGTCCTTCTCAAGCTAACTCAATCATGGGACACTTTTTTAGCAGGATGTGTGGATGTGTTGGAAGGGCCTACTATCAAACGTGATGCAAGTAGTCTTTAAAAAGATAGAAATTTGGAAATGTTGCTATATAAACACAAAGACGTTTCTTGCAAATTATAATAGCAAAGATTTGAAAACAATGCAGGAATGTTTAGGTAAATCATAAAAGAATGGAACATTATGCACCATAAACTAACGTGCGCAATGATTTTTATTAAAGGCATGAAAATGCATTCCTTTTAATATCAAGCAAAAAGTCAAGACAAAAATATGCTATCTGATCATGCTCATGTTACAACCAAAGAAATGAAGACAAAGAGAAAGAACTAAGAATAAGTTCACCAAGATACGAAAGTCATCTTGAATATTGTGTTTAGAGTGGGGAGGTGCTGGGGCTTGAATCCAGGGCCTTGAGCTTGCTAGGCAAGCCCCTTACCGCTAAGCTAAATCCCCAGCCCCTCAGATAGGTTTTTAAAAATATATTTTTATTTCATTTCTATAAACCTGTATTGCTTTCATATTTTGGGAGAAATGGCAACATCAAAAAACCTGCCATTTTGACCCAAAGGGAGTCGTTGACAGAGGCGGGGACGTCAGAGAAAGAAGGGGCAGCAGTGGCTCTGGCTGATGTTCTTTTCGTCCTACTGTGTGTTGAGGGGCTTTCTGGAGCTGGTCATGCTCCATCCTACTGTGTGTTGAGAGGCTTTCTGGGGATGGCCATGCTCCTGGGGTGGCTTTGAGAAGGAGCAGCCTCCACTACAGCACCATGTATTAATTAATGTTATCTCGATCTTAATTAATTACACAAAGGTTTACAGACTTCTTGACTTGTTCTAATATAAGGAATGTTTTGTTATCAACTTTTTTGTATTAGTTTATGTTTGCAGTATATAATGACTATATTCTTTGAGTGAAGTTGGTACATGTACATAATGCATCCCAATTCCTTTTTCATCCCTTTTCCCTCCCCTCCCTCCATCTTTTGATCCTCTTCCCATCTCCCTACTTCCTATTATTTATTTTTTATTTTGATCTGTATTTATAATTTGGGTGTCTCATATAAGAGAAACCATATGATATCTAAGCTTGTGTGTTTGATTTATTTCACTTAACATTATAGCCTCAAGGTGCATTATCCAAATTTTGAAGACTGAAAGGACCGAATGTCCTGTAAGGGCTGAAAAGTCAGAGAAGAATCCCTTTCTTGCCTTCCACACTCACATGTGTGATCCACAACTTATTTGACCACTCCATAACTCTGTATTATTTTCAATTTTCTTTGTCAAATAGGACAAAGCCTATTTTTCATATGATTTTAACAGTTTTGATGTGCAATAAACTAATACCGAGAATAATAGTGTGATCATAATAGTATTGATGGACTGAGATTTTGCCATGTCCCAGGCAACAGTTTTGAGTGGTATGCGTGTCACCTCGCTTCATTCTTGCAGCCCTCCAGGTGACAAATTCTGCTGTTGTAGATGATCAGGCTGAGGTGCAGGACAGTGGAAAGCTAGGATCTCTCTTCCGGCTGTTGGTCGCCTCCATCAGTCCAATCCTCTCTTGGCCATGCTTAGTGTGGACAGGTTCGGGACTATCCTTGGCGATCAGTGCACATGTTTGCGTTGGGTCAGCCACGCACTGCAGAACCCTTTCAACCGGTGTATCTTCAAATACCTTTGAGAAAAAAGAAGCAGCAGAGAAAATCTGGCTATTGACTTGTTTGTTAGGTCTGCCTGCCACCTGGGGCTGGCTTTTTGGTTTAATCAAATGTCTCTATCCTGGTGAGTGCTACGTAAAAGGACTTTCCTTCAGATCTTCCTTAATCCAGCAAACAGCAGATGACAGATAGAAGCAAAGTCTGTGTTTTGCTTCTTCGCATTTGGGCCACCAGCCGCCCTAAAATCACATTAGTGACACGGCTGAAGTCCTGTTTTCCTAAGAGGTTTTATCCTCAGAAGGGAGCCTCATATTCACACTTTCTAAGAGCTTCCAATCCCCTTCATATTTATTATTTGGCTCCAAATTACCTCAGTCAATAAAATTACCATTGTTGGTTCGCACCTTTCAGAAAATTTGCGTGCATTAAACACTTTGGCAATATTTATTTATTCTACCATCTGTCTCGCCATCTACACGTTCTTAGCAGCCTGGCCTAGAAAATGCCCAAAATCACCTGAGCGTCATAAAATTAGTGCACGGCTGTCAGAGTAGCGCGTGGAGAACACAGCTGCTGTCCTGCTGCCTGATTTAATGAGGTTCTGAAACTGTGTGGACGAGGATGCTGTCCCTTAGTTACCATGGCAACAGAGGTGCTCAGAGCAGGTGTCAGCAGTCTGAGAATCAAGATGGATCAGCTGATGGCCCGTCACCCGTGGAGGTGCTGGCCACGCCCTCGGGGCGCTGGGACTGGGTAGTCTCTGCTCCTCAAGAGCAGTGGCCCAACTCTTTCCAGACTTTATTCTGAGCATGTTGTGTTGCCATATAAACTCTGTCAGCCTAGCGGGACTTATACTTTGAGGATTTCAAAATTAAAATTAGAAACTTGGAGTACTTCTGTTCTTTCAGATCCTAATTAATCAGTGATCTGTTGTTTTATTTAAAAAGAAAGAAATGATGCATGATCGACTCCCGCACCGCCCCCTCCAATCTGGGTGTATTTGATTTTATTCAAAGTCAATCTTGCCTCAGGAAAAAACTTCCGTTTTAATGAACAGAAAAAGACAGCCAATCCTTCTGCCTAAACTTGCCCTTTGTAGGGTCGAAGACTTTTTACACAAAGCTGGTTTTCCTTGAAAAGTCTGCTGCCCAAAGGGAGGCAGCATAACTTATAAATTTTATTGTTAGCTCTGTGAGTGACTTCTCAGGCCCTGTGCCACTTGGAAAGAAGAGAAAACTCATATAAAATTAAAATTCTCCTCGGGTCGTCCTGTATTCATGGCATTGTTTTTAGGTGTAAAAGCAAAAAATGGAGAATGGGATAACTAAACTGAAAAATTACTAGAGAACCAAGACACCAAGACATGAGCACTATTCTTCTAACGTTCCAGTTTGGCACCTGAAATTTAAAGCAGAATGACCTTAGGTAAATGTAGATTGCTCCATCTTTTGCAAAGACAAAAAAAAAAAAATCTTTAGTTTTCTAGCTTCATTGTTTAAGGTTTTTCTCCATCTTTGCACAGGGTCAAATAAATAGAATGTGTTAGCCAATTAGCTCAGAGAAAATAAGGCAGCATATATGCTATTTCATGTAGAAAAAGAGCAAAGTGTTCAGTTTTTCTGCTTTTTTGGCTGAACTGACAGATATTCTTTGTTCTTCAGCAATGTGATGATTTAGGCCAAAATTCTGCTTCCTGAATAATTCAGATAATTGCCTCAACTCCACACTTAGCGCAAGTGTAAAAGATTTGACTTCAAAAGGCAGGTGGTCAATTAGAATCATGTTTTGAAGGAGTTTATTTTAAGCCTTTTTGAAATAAAAAGATAGATATTTACTGCTTAATTAAACATTTTGATGTATTTAGAAAACATAAATGAACCTCACAAATGCTGAAGGTTGTTAGTGTAATGTTTAAGTGGGGAGCAATGGCAAGTGCTTTTAGAAATGAGTGGAGGGCACGTTTGAAACACTAGACTTTGTTCTATAAGAATCATCCAATCAAGTATTCTTGTCAAGCAGATGTCACCATTTCAATGTTAGAGGAGACGAAGCTTTCATCTTGGCCCTCAGGAGCTGTGTGCACAAAGTGATACTTGTTACGCGGCTCTGTAGCTGTCAGTCTGTGTCATGTCACTCAGCGCCACTGTCCTTTCCTGTAAACAGAAGCAAGCAGACTGAGGGCTGGAGTTGTAGGAGGCATTTCTTAGGGCATTGTTGACATAGGACCATGTGACATGTCCACAAAGAATAGAAGTTACCACATAAAAATAAATTAAATACAAGGTTTAAAGAAATGGTGCTGCTGTTAGACTTGGCTCCTATAATCAAACATGGGCTTCATTGTGATGTCCCAGTGTGGTTGTTTATGCACTTCGTGGACACTTTCTCAAGCCTTTGGATAATGCTTCTAACTCAGAAGAGCCTTCTATGCCTATTCGGTTTGAACACCAGAGTCGTCTGCCAGGCAGGGTCCATAATTTCACAGGAGTCACCTGCATACCTTGTCCTGAGGGACCAAAGTGCCAGGTTTGCTGCCTGGGGTGGACATGTGCACCCATCGCTGCAGAGCAGAACAGAGTCCAGAAATGACCCCAGAGCCCAGCTGGCCCACAGACCTTCATTCATGTGACAACCGTGCATGAATCAGGCTATAAACACATTAAAGTAGACCTGCCCCAGTGGCAATTGCAAGGATGGTCATGTCTCTATGTCCAGACGCCTCTTCTCCAGCCCGGGGACCCCTCAGCAGCCCTGGAGGGTCCACCTGCAGGCAGGTCTACCTGTAGGCAGGCAGCACAGCCCAGCGGGGAGAAGCATAGGCCCTGAGGACTCCCCGATGCCTCCATTGTTCTACAGGACTTTGGGCAAGTGGCGCAAGCTCTGCTGGGCTCAGTGACCTCGCCTGTAAACTGGTGCTAATGACGGTCCTGACTCCTTGGTGCTTACGCCCCTGACAGGAGATGAGGGCAGAGAACCCACGAAGTATGGACACACAAACCCTGTGCTTGGGCTGCTGTGTGAGTCCCCTCGCTCAGGGCACCATCCTTGGGGTGGAAATGGGCTGGAATCAAGCGGCCCTGAGTGCTGGCCTGCTCTAACTCAGGGGTCGGCAAACTTCTCTGCCACAAGTACTATGGCGGTAAATATTTTAGACTTATGAAGCCGTACAGTCTCTGTCCCCACAGCTCAGCTCTGCCTTGTGGGGAGGATGAAGCCACAGACAATATTTAAATGAACACAGCTGTGACTGTGTGCCAATAAAGCTTTCTAAAAACATGCTGGGAGTACAGCTTAGGGGTAGAGCACCTGCCTCACATGTGTAGAGACAGGGGTTCGATTCCCAGCACTGGAAAAACAAACAAAATATAAAAACAGGCAGCAGGCTGTAGCTCTCGGTCTTCATGAAGGAACACTGATCTCTTCGATTACCGAGTTGTGGGACTCCTGACTGCCCACAGTTCAGATTAATTCGGCCCAACACAGTCCTTCTTGGTTACCGTAATCGCGTGTGGCCTGCAGTATATCTGGCCCATGAGGCTGGGAGTATCCTTTGCTTTGACTCAGTTCTTCACCTCCCTCCGATGGGCGAGGGCTTCCCAGTTTCTCGCTCTGCTTGGACCCCCAGGGACCTGCTGTCCTCAGGCTGAGCCCCCAGGTCAGACGGCTCAGCCTGTCTCTGGCTCAGATGGGATGATTATGCCCTCTGTCCCTTGCTGCCCTCAGTCTGAGTCCCTCAAAAGCGGAACATGTGAAAGGCTGGGATGCAGTGGTCAGCAGGAGGGTGTCCCCAGAAGCAAGACAGTCAAGGTGTTAAGGCTGTACCATGGCGAAATATGCCAGATTGATATGCTGCTTATTTCACACTGAAATCAATCGGGGAACTGTAACGTTAGAAAGGACCAGGTGGCTGTATTTTCCTACATGTGGCAAACCATAAATACTCTTTTGGGAGGGATGTCCTTCACATACCAAGGTTAGGGACTAGCCTTGATCACCGGAGACTGCTAACTGGGGCTGCAGTGAATCTGAATAAACAAACTGTTTGAAATAACCCTCGCACAAGTTCCTGTATAGCAGACAAACGCCTCTGCCCGCTATCTGTTAGTAACAGGCCTAGAATTTTCTACCCTGGTCTAGGAATCCATTTGTCCTAACATTCCTTTATGAATATATTAACCTCCTGATTGCCACAACCTGGTGTCATCATCCTTCCTCACTTGTCAGCCCATTGCTCTTGGTGAACTCCAGGCAATGTTCCCACTTGAAAGCACTCACTGCCGAATCATTGTCCATCCCCCTCCCCTGACTGTGGTCCTTTCTCCTGACTTACGTGCCCAATGGCTTCACCTCGGCAAATATTTCCCAGACATCCACGAAACGCCCTGACATAGGTTCTAGGAGTGAGCAGAGACCAGGACAGACAAGGAACAACCCTTCATGGCTGCCCTCTGTGTGTGTCTGTCACCTTCTGAGGTTCAGCTATTGACCCCTCTAATATCTCAACAAGCTTCTGCTCCCTCCTTCTCTCTGCTGTTCTCCTAATATCTCAAAGACCTATGGCTACACTTTCGGCTATTCTGTCACTGCCCCAGACTGACTTGTTCCATTGTGTCCCTGGTTTCCACAGGCAAAGCCCCCACTGTGCCACCCTCCGGGCAGCTCCCTGGACATGTCACACACCAGCTAGGAGCCAGTTCACCCACGGCACCTAAGAAGAAGCCCATGGCTATTCCTGGGGCTCCCACTCCAACTCTCAGTGAAGTCGTCTTTGAATCTTGGCTCCCTTCTCAAAAATCTGCCCACCTCTTCTGCAAGGCCTCCTCTCAGCAGGGAGCCTCACCTCCCATCACAGAGAAAACAGAGCCCTCCGGGGCAAGCCCAGTCAGCACTATAAACTACCCAGCGGCTTCCCGCATCCTGCTCTCTTTCCCTTTTTTAATAATGACATCCACAATGGGTAAGCACTCTACGTGTGTCAACCTACCTCATCCTCATAACAACCCTAGGAGGTAGGTGCTAGTATGCCTTCCATTTCACAGATGAGGAAATCAAGGCACAGAAGGGCCAAGCCACTTGGCTCAGGCCACACGTGTAGTATGGAGCAGGGCCAGAATGTGGCCAGTGTTTACCCACTATGCTAAGGTGCAGATTAGCTCTTTATCTCAGGCCAGTCTCTCACCCAGACTAGGGGTTCTGTCCCTTCCCACCTTTCGGAGCCGCACTCCAAGGCTGTCTCTGCTCTCTGCTGGGTCACCAGCCTTGCCTTTCCCACCAGCTCCTTCCTGTCAACAGCTAACTACGCCCAAGCCCACAGCCATCCACCCCATCTTTGAAATCCTGGATCTCTGTCCTGTCTCTGCCTCCCTCTCCTTCTTCTTCCTCTTCCTTTCTCTTCCTCCCGTTGCCTTCTCCTCCTTTGCACGCATGAGCATCGTAGTGCTGCTGTCACTGTCCAGGGCCCCCTTTACTCGCCTGCTACTCACTCCTCAGACCGCAGCAATCTGCCTCTCACCCTGCAGGATGCCAGGCACCTCCAATGGGCAGTTTCTGTCTTTACCTTGCATATAATTGGCTTTAAATAAATGTTCCTGTAAAATAAGTACATGAGGGGATGAACGAATAAACAGATATATAAAATCTTACAAGAGGAGCTCCATTTATTTCCTACCTCTCCAATCAGTTCAGCTCTGGACAGCCCGGAATCCTGTGCACCATGACATCACACTTCCCAGTCTGTCCCGGGAACAGGACGGCAGGCCCAGCTGAACAGCCTGCTAATGGTTGCTGGGCCAGCATCTGTGAACGGATACTGAGGGTGAGAGTTGGAGGCTCACTGCCGTGTCTATTGAGTCAGTGATCTCCTTACAAGCAATTGGATTTAAAATTCTATGTAGGGATTGTGCCTTTGGAAACACCCACAGAGACAAAGGAAATAAATGCTATCCTTGGCGTGTGACAATGCTTCAGGTTTCCTCCACCCTTACTGTACTCCCTTTGCATCAGGGCTGTTGGTAAGCAGCACACAGCAGAAGAATAGCAGGAGTGGAGGCCACAGACACACTCTGAGCAGCTTCTGCTGACATCTTGGAGACTGATGATCTGTTTTCTCCACTCCCACTTTTAAGAACGAGGAAATCTTTTTTAGCAGGCAGAATTGCTTCTCAGAGAAATGTGGATGAGCAAATTCTTCCCCCCTTCTGTGAAAATGCTTAGTGCTTCTCTTTCCATATAATTAATAACTCCAGGACCTTCTGTTTATATGCCAGTTTGCTATTTACACAATACTGCATGTACTTTCACACATTTTATTCCAACAACAAGATCGAAGTGGGCAGGGCATTTGATGCATCATTCCTTCCATCAGTAGCTTATGGGTGCCTGTTACAAGCCTGGCACCAGCCTGGGTACCATGGGAACACAGACAAGGATGCTGCCACCATAGACCTCTTCTGAGCTGCTGGAGGAGAGAAACCAAGGGTGCAAGCAATAGTACCACCTACAAAGTACTGAGTCCCTTGAGGGTAGAATGTGAATTCCTTGGAGCCAAGAATCAAGACCATTATTTGTACTCTCTGTGCCAAGTAGAGGGCTGACAGGAATCCATGATCACTGTACATGCTTAAATAAATGAGACTGATCAAGTGCATTAGAAATGGGAAGTTGGGTTGGGACAGGAAGGTAACCCCCTGGTTGTGGTGCACCAAGGCATCGGGCTCCCTGAAGGTGGGCACATTAGACTAGCAGCTCTTATAAGCCTGTAAAGTTTCACATGATCCCTTTGCTCAAACTTTGACAGATCAATGGTAAATTCTTGGTATCTTCAAAAACTCGAGTTTCTTTCCTAAGCAAAAGGCTTTCTCTACTCCAAGTGTCCACTTTGAGTCAGTATTCTCTCACTTACCTTTAATTTCAAAGAGTTTCTCCTGTCTTTGTTTGTTTACTTTTACTTTATTTTTGGCTATTGTTTGGATGCTGAATTCCCCAAAGGTCCGTGTGTTAAAGGCTTGGTCCTCAGGGCAGTGCCGCCGAGAGGTGGTGGAACCTTGCGGACATGGGGACTACAGTGGCGTCCACAGATGCTTGGGGTATGCCCTCGAAGGGGACTGTCCTCTTTCTCACTTCTGTTCCCTGGCTTGAGAGGTGAGCAATTTGCTTCACCACACAGTCCTGCCCTGATGCGCTACTTTGTCAGGGTCCCAATGCTACGGGATGACTCATTCTTAGACTAGACCCTTCCAAACTGTGAGCTAACATAAACATTTCTCTGTATACTTGTTTCCAGTATTTCATTATAGTGATAGAAAACTAACACACTTTGATTCAAACACAGTAGTACCATCTCATTATAAATAAGTTGGAAAGTAGAAAAAGTCTGAAGAATTAGGGGGGAAATCAACCTGACCCCATTATCCAGAGGTAAAGGTAATTATTATTACCTTTACAGGCATACTTCCTTACAACATTCTTATATCTATGAGTTTTTAACACTGGTAAGCATATTGAACACACAATTTAAAGTCCTTTCCCACTCTTAAAAAAGAAAGAAAAGAAAGCTGTGGTAAAACACTTGCCTGACCCTGTGTTTGATCGCCAGCATTGCGAAAAACCGGAAAGGGAAAAAAAAAAAGCTCCTAAAAACTTAAAAAAATTCTATAGAATATTTGATCACACTATAACTTAAATTTCCTATCATGTTTGACATTTGGGTTGTTCTACTTTTACGTTAATATAAATATAGCTGAAATGACATCTTAGGAGAGTGTTGCCCACATTCTGGGTTATTTGCTTAGAATCGATTCCTGCAAAAGGAATTCTGGATTCAGTGGAGACATTTAGGATCTTAGGTATGTTGAATGGCTTTCTAGAAGGATTGCCCCCATCGGGTTGGAGGGTGTCACTTCAGTGCCCAGGTTGTGCAACTATGTACTACTAGGAGACAAACTAACCCACCTTCTCCAAAACTAAGGAACTAAATAAGAGCCCTTTTATTGTCTCTCACCATTTTGTGGGTTAGGAATTCAGGCAGGGCTCAGCAGGCCAGTTCTTCTGCGTGAGAAGGCATGGACAGAGGTAACTGGTGGTAGTCAGCTGGACAGAGGATCCAAGATGGTGCCCTGTGTGCGCAGTGCTTTGGCAAGGTCGGCTGGAAGGCTGGGCATGGTGAACTCCCTTCTCATTCCCATGTGGTCTCAGAGCCTTTCCCAAGATCTCTGCCACAGGGTGGCCAGATTTCTTGCTGCATGGCTCAAAACACTATGAATGAGCCAAGGTTCCCAGAAGAAGAAAGTAGAAACTCCCAATCTCTTGAAGCAGAGCATCACTCCTAACATATTCTGTTGGTCAAAGCAGTCACCGAGCCACCGAGGTTCAAGCACAGGAACTGAGGCTAATTCTCCACGGGAGAGATGTCAGTGTGTGACCACCTCTGATGTACCGTCACTGACTAGTATTGTAAGAAATGGGTATTTTCTTGCTAATTGGAAAGATGAGCTGTGTAAACCAGTGAAGTTTAATTTCAATTTACTCAAATCCAGTAGCTAACTTTCCCACATATTTATTTGTCATTTGAATTGTTTGGTCCCATCCTTTGGGTGTTTCCTAGCTCTGCCACTTACCACTGTGAGACCCTGGATCTTTCTTGCCTCCTCTTCATCTGTTGAGCGGGGAAATATTACCTGCCTGCAAATCTGCAAGGTTACTGTGAAGCTCTAATGAGAGAAAGAATCTAAAGTGTTTATTTAACACCATGCTTGACCCATGATAAACACTCAACGTGTACTATTACTAGAAAATCATTTGTCCTTGTAACACTTGGGTGCCAGCTTGGGAAAAACATATCACAAAGAACAGGGCCCTAGTTTGCTGGAGGCACCAGGTGACTTGAGGGGAAGGAAAAGCCAAGCATTGTCTGTGCTTGTCTCCATGCCAGTATAAAGTCACAGTTCCCTGGCACCTCTGCCCAAGGGCAGGGAGCTGCTGGCTTGTGAGTGGGCATCGTGCCGCTCTGTGAGCTAGGAATGAGAACAGGCAGCCAGAGATCATGTGTGTCCCAGAGTGTTTGTTAAACAAACTGTTCCCAGCTGGGGAGCCCTGCAACAGCTGTCGATCCTGGTCTTGCAAACCTGTGGTCACAGGAGATGTGCAATCATTCATCCATCCCTGGGAAGAATTGCTTTTCTGACTTTCTTTTTAAAAAAGAAACAGTACAGGATGCCCCCAAGTACAGAGAAGGAGGGCATTAACATTGATTTATGCCTCATCCCTCACACTGAAATAAATGTTATTCCATGGAAACAAGACCAATGCTTAGAGACTGGAGGCAGTAAATTCACTTGCTCAGCCCTGAGTGAGGAGTACTCACATTTGTCACTTCCTCCTCTTCTCTAAAGGTGACACTTTACACTCTGCACAATGCAGTTAGAGCTTCTTCCTCTGCAGGAATGAAAGTGGGTTGAATCCGTCCAGTCATGCGTCCCCTTCCTAATTCGAGCCTCTCAGAACCTGGTCACGGCTGGTAGCCTCTTCCACTGACATTGTGGATCACGAGGAGATCCAAAACGTCACAACCTGGTCAGTCCTTGACAGGCACTTTAGGACATTCCAGGTGGGTGATAGGCCTGGATGGATGGCAGGCAGGTGCTAGATGTGACAGGGGAAAAGGAAGGTAGTGAGGAGCTCAAAAGGCTGGGGCTTCCTCGTCACCTACAAACTGTGTAGCTTGGGCTTCCCCTGTAACCTGGGCTTCAGTTTGTACCTCTGCCAAATGGGGACACAAATGTCTGCCCTGTCTTCCTCACAAGAATGTGAAATCACACATAACTAGGAGATGAGCCAAGGAGAGATGGGGGTTGAGGTGGGCTGGCAGGTGACTGGGGAGTGTCACACCTGATCCTCTTGCTCCTGTTCCACGCCAGGGACCAGCAAAGCTCCACAGTACACACTGCTCAGGAAAGCCGGGACTACGGAGCAGAGACAGCACGTGGCACTCCAATGCTGGATCTTTAGTGTTGCTCCTGTGGGAATGGCGGACAAGGGTCCTGTGTGTGTAAGAAACCCCCAGTGAGATCCCTGGCACTATGTGAACAGACTCAAATTCTTTTAAATCCCCTTCTTTTGCATAGAAGTGCTGGGTCATTTTTAAATGACCTGTGTAACCAGGGATAAATTTTGTACATTTCTCTGAAGACTTTGATACTGGGTTTCTGTTCCAACCAAAGACATTTTTATATCTCCCTGATTGGAATAAAGTTAAATCAAACCTTACATATCTCCAGCCACAAGAAAGCTTTTCATCTCCTGGGCAATGTGCAGTTTCACCTAGCTCTGTACCACACGCTTGGTAACCTCATCGACTTTCCAAATTGTTGCCTTTGGCTGAGTGATTCTGCCTGGCTTTATGGCACTGCATATTGTTTGAGTTTAGTGGCAAGAATGCTGGCTTATAAAGTCCCTGACCTTTCATTTAACTTGCTGGTCAATGAGCCTGGATATGAGGAATCCCTTTAGAAGATAGGAGGATATTATGAGCACTAATACAGAAGTGCACACCACTTGGATTTCTCAAGACAGATTGGGCCTTCTTGTAACACCCCCAGGATGTTATAAGGTTCTCTCTGGACAGAACACTGTTCTCACACCATTCTTAACTAGCCATGGCCACTTGCTCAGACATCAGCTCCTCCAAGAAGCCTTCCTGAGTACCTTTGTCCCACCCCAGCCTACATCCTTCATTCAGCAAACACCCATTAGCTATCACCTGTATGTTGGGCCTTGGGGACAAAAAGGCAAACAAGATACAGTCTTTGCCTTTGGGTAGCTCACAGTCTATTGCTTGAGAACAAAAACATGGAAGAAGTCGTGGTGGTCCTGCCTCCAGAGCTTTCTGCACCTGCACTGCCAGGCTGAGTTGTCTTTATTTTCCCCACCATGGACTCCTACGGCCCTGGGCAAGGGCCTTAACCTTGTCTCTGTGCCTCTTCCTAGCACAGGTTCTAGCATATAAAATCCAAAGGCCTCCAGTAAGAATCCCCCCAGTCCCCCCAGAGAGTTCAGAGCCTGCAGCCCACTGCGGCACTGAGGCTAGCAGGAGGCTTCATTGCCCTGCGCCCTTGTCAGAGGCTTGGAGTTCTGCAAAACACAGTCTCTTAGACGCTTCGGGCTGCAGGAGCCGTGGCCCTCAGGCCCCTCAGGGAACTACAGGTGCATGGAGGGCAGCCCAGAAGCTGGGGATCTGGGAAGAGCACCATGGTGTCCTCTACAGGTATGGACGGGAAGGTCAGAGGCTGTGGGAGTGGGTCCCTTGTTTCTGTCCTTCATGTTTAACTGGCGAATACCAGGTGCTGGGTTCAGCAGGATCCCAGTCACATTCTTACCTCTAGCTTGGACGACATGGGTTAATGTCACGAGCGCGGCCTACCCCAAACACAGGGCTACCTGTCCAGTTCTACATGGACCTCCACTTACGCCTTGCAGTGCTTGGCTGAGGCGAGTGTCTTCTGACTGTGCTAGGCAGGGTATTCGGTCACGTTTGTGCCTCACCAGGGACACAGAAAAAGACCTCTCTGAGGAGCACACGTGTCCCTCAGACATCTGGCCAGTGAGTGGACACTCGGAGCGGGAGGCAGCCAGGGCAGCCTCTCGGGGGAGCACAGAGAGATACGAACACTCGGTCCTTCTTTGTCGTGAATTTATTTCTAGAAAAAGATTAGTTTTCAGAAATCTTTAAGAGCTATATTCATAGACACCGTCGCCAGCGTATCTTAGTAGGCCTTACTGTTATTACTTCACTCCCTACTGTCTACAAGTCATAGGAATGAAAGCGTTTTTCTTCAGAAAAAAATAAATAAAGACTAATGTTAAAAAGAAGCACTAGGGGAATTATACCACTTAACTAATTTCATAAGTGTTTACAGCAAACACAGCTTCAGCGGAAACTTTGGAGGGAGAAGGGGGAGCTTTTCAAAGCCTTCACGGAAGGGATCAGCATCCCTCTGACACTGGCAAACAGGGGGGACCACACATAAAAGGGCATCTTGCAACTCAAAAGGAAGAAAGGATAGCTGGAGAGGGGGAGGGGAGGCAGGGAATGCATAAAAAGATATTATTCCCACTGCCGCTCAGTGCAGAGCTCAAGCCGATCCTCCCACGCCGGAAAGAACAAAGTGCTCATTTTTAGCAACCCCAGAACAGAAGAGGGGGATATTGGCGGAACCTCTTCATATTAAGGAGCAATTAAGTTATTAGGAGATTTCAGAGAAATTCCAGCAGCACAGAGCCTCTCTCTCACATCAGAATGCCTCTGAACTCTTGTATGAGATCACAGGATGGAACTCTGCTGCTTTAGGATTTCTTTGGCTGTTACACTCATTCATTCATTCGACAAATATTTATCAAGTGACCCTCATGTGAAGGTCACAGAAAATGATCTTGTGGCCCCAGCAAAATCTAAAGGAAAGAACCTAAGATCTGGGGTTAAGAATGATAGATGGGAACCATCACTTTGACAAGCACATTTTTAACATGCCTCTAAAATGCCAATTTCTGGGCCTTCGCTTCCTCATCTGTGAAATGATACTTGGATACTGCTTTGCAGAGTTATGTGAAAGGGATCTGTAAATGCTCAAGTCCTCTAAAAGGTTATTTGTCATTATTTTTGTCAATTTTCCTCAAGAATGGGATGACCACACATCCTGGTTTGACAGAACAAACTCAGTTACACCTGTGTGCCTAGCCTCTCTTCATTCTTGCAGGTGTCCCAGCTTGACAAATAAATTATATATACAGTCCCCTGCTGACAGGATCATCTGCATATGAGAAAAGCATGGGAGGATGACCAGAGCTCCAATCATATTGCTCCACTGCAGTACATTTCACTGTTACTACTGTTTCTGAAAGTTTCTCTCCGCCTAACAATACTTGCTGCCTTTGAAGTTACAGTTAACTCAGGTGTGAACATTAAATATGTGCAGAATGACACATTCATGCAGAAATTTTACAAAAAGGAGGAGGAGAAGGAGAAGGAAGAGGAGAAGGAGCAGCAATTCTTGGAGCATCCATTTGAATGCAGAATATGGAGATAAGGAAACATTCTTCTTCACAAAGGTGTTCTTCAATTCATGAAACACATCTTTCCAAGGCACTGGAGTGGCTGTCCCCAAAAGGAAACACAAAGTGCAGCCCCAGTGCTCAAAGCCAAAAAGCCTAGTGAATTTAGGCTGTTGAGTTATGGCCAAGTGAAGATACGGGCCATGGATCAGAGCTTGCATTTTAATTCTGACTTACTTCAATGTCCTTAGCTTTGTCTTGCAATCATGCTGTTATGATTTAGACCTAAAATATCTCCCAGAGCTCTCCTGTGTTGAGAGATGGGGCTTTCAGAAGGTGATTGGATCATGGGGGTGCTATACTCATCAATAGATTATGATGAGTTCATGGTTAAATGTACTGTTTAGGACAATTAACCCTAAATGTCTAGTCTGGTTTGGAAGAGGGGGTCACTGGGGGCATAATCTGAAAGTATGTGTTCTTGTCCCTGGCTCCTCCTTTCTTTCTCTCTGCTTCCTGACTACCTTGTGTTGAGCAGCTTTCTAACCTGCCACCATTCCATTTCCGTCTTGGAGCCATCTTGCCATGGACTGAACCTTCTGAAACTGTGAGCCAAATTAAACCTTTTCTCCATTAAGTATATGTCAGATATTTGGCCTCACCAATAAGAAAGATGACCAATACACTGGTCCAATTTTCATCTCCTACCTACAGAAGTAGGTCTGACTATAGTACTCACCTGCCTCAGGCTACTATGAGGGTTGAGAGGGCTGATGCATTGACAGTGTTTAACACAGCACCAGACACATGCAAATTGTCTATAACTTGTAGAAAGACGTATTGTCTCAAGTTTGCTGCTCCCGGCCCAGCGTTCTGCAGTGGGAAATGACTGTTTTCTCAGGCAACAAACAGGTGTCAGAACAAAAGGGCCTGGCCTTTCTTATGTCTTCTCTCTTTTGAACTTCCAAGTATTTGTGAGAGTTGTTCAGAGAAAAGGCTTTCAAATGTGGCCTGTGAGTTGAGATCCTATTTGTGTAATTCAACCATTGCCACAATAGTGCCATGTAACAAACTGTACTCAAATCCAGCAACTTAAAACTGCAGTGACATGTTCTCAGCATTGTGTGGGGTGGCTGGTGTGAGTTAGGTTAGGCTGAGGTGTACTTCAGATTGCTGTGGCTAGGCAATTTTGGAGACAGCCCTACAAGAACATGTCCTCATCTTCCTCCTACAACCAATAGCCTGTCCAGAGTAAGTGCTTCTGATCACAAGAGCAGGAGCCCCTGCAAGCCAATGGAAAGCCCCCAGGGCTCTTAAGGTCTAGGCTCAAAACAAGCTACTGCCACTTCTGCCTATATTTCATTGGCCATGGCCAGTCACATGGCCTCAAGAAAGCCAAAGAGCAGGAATAATCTCCCAAAAGGGCTGTGGCGAGCATGCAGGGATGGAGAGGGGTGAAGACCTGGGGCCAATAATTAACTAACTCAGACACACTATTTCATCCTGTCAGAAAAAGATAGCACAAACAAATGTGGAGCATCCACTGTGGCTCAGGACTCATTTAAGCCTCAAAAACCTTCTGAAGTAGGCAATTTATCTCCATTATATGGGTGAAAAGACTGAAGGTGAGCACGAATGTAATTAGCTTTTGCTACCTAACAAAGCATCCCCAAACTCAGTGACCGAAGGTCATTTTCTCTTTAGCTTACTAAGCTCCAGGTCATTGCTCTGGGCTAGCCTCAGATGAATCCTCTCCTACAGTTATGGTTTTTATCTAGATGTCCCTCCAAAGCCTCACGAGCTCATAGGTGGGGCTTTTGGGAGATGGCTGGATCATAGGTGTGCGATGCTGGATCTAGAGTATATGGTACTAAATTAATCCACTGATCAGAATTAGCATAGTTCTGGGTGTGGCTGAATGGATTTACTGAAATCAGAAGCCCCAACCTGGATGTGGGTAGCACCACCCAAAAGGCTTGTAGCCTGATTGGGATAAAAGGGAGAGGCAGGCTCACTTGCACTGTTTCTGCTTGCTGCTTGCTGCTGCTTCCTACCTGCCTTGTCATGGACTGTTTCTCCTCTGTACTGCCACTCTGCCATGCTGCCCTGACTTGGAGCCAGTTGACAATGGACTAAAACCTCTACAAACTGTGAGCTAAAATAAACTTCCCTACTTTAATTTGTGGATGTTGGGTATTTTGTCTCAGCAATGAGAAAACTAACTAAGATACCTACTGACCCTGCTGGGACACTATGCATTCATGGCCAGCTGGCAAATTGGTTGAAGGGAACTGGTTTGAAATGGCCTTATCACCTATCTGGTAGTTGGTTGGCTATGTGGATTGCTGGGTTTCTCATCTCCCAGGCAGACTAGCTTGGGTTCCTTTCCATGTGGGTGGCCTGGTTCCACAGCAGCAAGAGAGCTAGCCCTATTGTGCAAAGCATGCTTTAAGCCTTAACTGGCTTTTTTGTTAGTGTCCCAGTAGCCAAAGCAAGACCCAAGGCCAGTGCAGAGCCAGTGTGGGAGAAGACTATCAGTCCTCAATAGAGGAAGTGAAATGAATTATGTCCATTTTTTTTTTTTTTTTTTGGTGCTGGGAATCAAAATCAGGGCTTTGTGCTTGCAAGGCAAGCACTCTAATCACTGAGCTAAATCCCCAGCACTTGAATTATGTTCATTTTTGTAACTTGCCACAAGTACCTTTCTCAAGTCACATAATAAATGCATGGCGTACCCTCTTTGGTGCTTGGGGCTGACAGGCATGTGGCAAGCACAGCCTTATGTGTCCCTAACGTGTTCTAGACACACACATCACTTCCTCCATGGCCTTATAAACTGCCTGGTTCTAGTCATACTGCTCTCAAGAGCCTCATGTCTCAGGAGGTGGATAGAAATTAACAATTAAATGTATTTACATGCCGTTTGGAAAAATAAAGCGAATGTCCCAGAAGCAAAAATTTACCTCCAGAAAAAGAAATCTTGCATATATAATTTGAGATTAGTTCTCTGAAAGCATTTTTATACCTTGAAGTAGGGGTCCGTAGGTCTCTGTCCTCAGGCCCACAGTAGATTATTGCTAGACCTGATTGCCAAAGGACCGAGGAGTCCCTAAGGGTGCCCAGGTCTTAGTAAGCTTTCGTAAGGTAGATGTATTCAGATGATCTTGTCCATTTTGCACCATATGTCTGGAAAAGGGAAAAAGCATTTTCCAAATTGGAAAGGATAGAGAGTTGGGGAAAGATGTTCTGTCTGATTGCAATTAGTCATGCTTTGGAATATCCTGGGGAAAGTCAACTCTCGAATTATTACTGACACAGTGAAACGGAGGAGGTTAAAAAGAAGTCTACAGGCACAACTAATTAACCTCTCCATTATTTTTATTTCCCTGTGCATTTTCATGATGGACAGGTCACAGGGCCAAAGCCAGTTAGAGCTGTAGGCATCTCGGCATTCACGAAGCCCAAGCTCCCTGCTTCCTGGAGACAGGAAGAACTGTGGGGAGCGACCACACTGACAGTCAGCTATGACATGGCACAGGTTCTGGCCTGTCCTTTGTTAGCCGGATGACTTCTCCACACCCTGCTGGCCTCCAAAGCTGCTCATGCTGCTAGCCCTCCTCCTGGAAGCCTTCTTGGATGAATTTCTTCTTCTTCTTCTGTAGCCTTCGGCTTTCCTGAGGCCTCCTTGTAGAGGATACTAGATACTCTACCCAGGGCCCTCACCACTATCTTTTGTGGTACTAGATACGAAACTCAAAGCCTTCACACTGAATTACATCCCCAGCCCCTTTTAAATGTTTATTTTGCCCCAGAGTCTTGCCAAGTTGCTAAGTTTCCCATGCTGGGCTCAAATTTGTGATGCTCCTGCCTCAATCTGTCCAGAATGCTGAGAATACAGGCATGTGCCATCACACATGGTTCCAGATTCCTTCTTTAGTACCAGTACATTCATCCCTGAACTGTTCACAGTCTCACTGCCTACTTCCCTTCAGCCACAAGGAACAGCCTCACTCAAGGTTGTATCCCTCCTGGGAGTGGCCAGAAGCCAATGCCTGGTTTAAACTGGGAGTCCACATCTAGTCTATTTCCCTCAACTTGGGAACAATACTGAAGGGCCATCCTGGCTTCAACTAGAGCCTCTGTTGTACCTGCCTAGTAGATCCTTCTGCTCAGTCTTTACTTCTGTACAGCTCTACCTCCCCAAAACACTCCCTAGGAACCTTCTGCAGACAGATTTCTATCTCCCAGTTTTCCCATCTCTCTGTCTTACCAGGGAGTTTGACCTGGGACTATTTTTCATGACCCCATGTCTTATTTTATGTTTTCTAGCTGGGGGCTCTAAGGCTGGACACAACCTGATACAGTTTTTAAACCTTGGTGGCTAAAAATGAGGGAAGCTGCCATTTCAAAACCGCCCACAGCTTCCTATTTAGCTACAGGAGAAGGCCAACATGTTTCTGGGGCCAACAGACTACACACCTGTTTGTTTAAAGGTGGGAGAAACATTTCAGTGTCCTAGTAATCATGCAAAGTGGAGTCCCACACCTGCTCTGGGATGGAGAGGTTGAAGCCACAACGTGATGGAGCACCTCATGTTGATGTTCAAACTCATCTGCCAGGCAAGGAGTTCCATCAGTGACTATGAAGGGTGGAGATGGATTTCTTTCCTCTTCCAAGACGAACAGACTCAGAGCTGGAAGAATGGGATGAAAGCTATTCCCTATTCTTGTGATGAGTTGGTAGGCCTGGTCAAGAGTGAGGGTCTGGGGTAGACAGTTAAAGAGTCAAAAGTGGAGTCCTGTGAAGGGCATGACCATTAGATTCTAGCCACGGGTTTCAGAAGCACCTTCAACAGCTCCTCATCTATACCGTGGCCCTGATTTCACCCCTAGTCCTTCATGGCTATCACCATGCTTTGGTCTTTGCTGAACTTTGTAGGATTAAGGGAATTGCCATGTACACATTTACGATACCCAGGAGAGATCCAGCAGCCCAGGCAATGAGAGAGATAGGAGTCAAGAGCTGTAGGCCTGCTTTGGGCTTGGCCTCATGGGCTGGGGACAAGAAAGTACTTCTTGGGGAACTCAGGTCTGAGGACTTTGGTTAGTTGGGCATTTTCCCTACCAGCATCTATTAGCTCCCTGAGAGCAGAGATCGAGCCTCACTCCCGTCCTGGGTCATCTACAGTGCCAAGAGCAGTGTCTGCACATGGTGAGACCTCACTCGTTTTCATTTTTGGACTCCAAACCACCCTTTTACAGAGTGGTGGCTTAGAGGGAACATGGCTTGCTAGGGTTCCTGAACCAGTAAGTGGCAGAGCAAAGACCTGGGTCTCTATACACCAAAGCCAGTGTCCTTCCTATCTGGCTACCCTTGCTGCTCAGGGTCAGCATGAGCCCCACAGGAGGAAAGACTTAGTGAGTTGCCTTTACGGAGTCAAGGGTATACTCCTGACCACCCACAGGCCAGCAATTCCCAGAGCTAAGAAGAAATCTAAGATGACCTTCACTTGTGAGTAATCCCTCCTGTGTGGGTGGAATGAGTTATCACTCCTGTGATCATGGTGGGGCAAAGGGATTTGCCAGCTGTCATTAAGGTTACTAATCAGTTGATGTTAAGACAGCATTATTATCTTGTTGGGTCTGATAACAGAGTTTTCTCAGGCTGATAGTAGAAAGGAAAATTGGAGAGGTTTGAAGCACATGAAGAATTCAACCTGCTGTTGTTGACTTGGAAGATGGAGGAGCTGCATGCAAGGACTGGAGAGTGTCCTACAGGAGCTGAGAGCAGCCCCACCCAGCAATTGGCAAGGGCGTGAGACTGCAGTCCTACAACCATAAGGAACTGAGTTCTACCAACAATTTAAGTGAGCTCGAAAGCTGATTCTTCACCCAGGCTCTGGGGTCTCAGCCAGCTGATACCTTGATTTCAGTCTTGTGAGATACTACACAGAACCAAGATGAGACCAGTAAAACTGTGAGACAGTTAATGGGTGTTATTTTAGGCCACCGTATTTGAAGAAATTTGTTGTACAGCATAAAAGGTTGATCTAGTCTTCTTTGGAAGCCCTTAGCAGCATGGCACATGCCAGGGTACAATTTCCTGTTATGCACTGCACAACTTGGCAGACTCAGTTTTCTTAACTCTAAAGTGATAGGCATAATATCACTTTCAAAGTTGCCCCAGTTTTGCAGTCTGCAGACTCAGGATAGAAGGACTCTATTCTTCTCGTAGGTGGCTGCTTTGGGGAGAGTCACAGAAGCAAGCATTCTGCACCTCAGTCCCCTCCTTTCCCACTCAGCTTACCATTGTTCTGTAGATTATATCAAATGAAATAATGAATGTGGGGCCTGGGGCTAGTGTCTGCTAGTTACAACACCAGCCTGAGCACAAGTCACAGACATCACATACCCAAGGACAAGCCACAAAGGGAAATTTCTGGCAAACATAGCATCAAACACCAACATTGTTTGTGCATTTCAAGGTCCTTTATTTAAGCAATGTATTAAGCACTCAGGGAAAACTGCCTAAGTACCATATTATCCTTCTGAGTAACCAGCTATCTTGATGCAATATTTTCTTTGCTTGAAAGTGAAGGCACCATGGAAGCTCTAAAGAGCTCCCGGGCTCTGATCCTCTATCAGGAATGAGAGAGATTGGCTTCATTATGTTGTCAGGAAGGAAGCTTCTCCAAAGAACCCTTATCACCAAAAGTGTTTTTGTCATAAGGAGTTGTCAGATCAGAAACTATATTGCCATTCATCTTTCTACTCAGATCCTCTCCTGTGTTGTTGCAGAGGAAAAGCTCCCAATTAACATGTAGGTGGGCCGTAAATTAGGAGACAGAGCTGGCACATTCTGCAGGAGGAAGCCATGTGGCCAGCTGGAATGTAATTGTCTGCTGCTCGTTGCGCAGTATCCGAGAGCCTGCATCACGTACTGTGATTCATGGGCACCCCGATCACAGGCCCCGTGTTAGCTAATAGATTGCTGAAGTTTTCCACCAAGCATTTTATTTTAAATGACAGTTATTTCTATTAATGGGTGGGCCCTGTCAGTTTCCTGACCCCGGCGGGAAGGATGTCTCTCTGTTCAAATGGCAGTCATCATTTGTGTGAAGCGATGCATGTAAAGGAAGCAGCCAGTGCGCGGCGCCTCGCCCAGGGCTGTCACTCAAGTTGACATCTCCATGTCGGAGCATTTTCTCAAAGTTTTCTCCATGTGACCTGCAAGCTAAAGATCAGGGGCTCCCTTCATCCAAGTCATCCATGTGCCAATCATCCTTACCTAAAAATGAAAGTTACAAATAAGCCAGAGCTACTATTTATACTTTCTGCCTGGCCCATCTTTTTCCTGTCAATCTCACATGCTCCTTACGGGTACAGGGCGCCTCTGGCCCATCTAGATCACGGATTAGCTCTCCTGTTCCTGTAGTGTGTTTCCTCTTACCTTTTGTGAGATTTTATGAAACAATCGTGTACTGCTGGCCTTAAAGCTTTCTTCTGCCATGGAAAAGGACATTGTTCTTTTTTCTCTTTCTTTTCCCTCTATTCTTTTCCCTCCCTTCTCCCTCTTCCTCCTTCCATTATGCCTCTTTCCTCTTGCTTCCTTCTTTCCTGCTGTGTTCTCCTTTTCCTCTCCTTTCTACTTCTCAATCTTTTTCCTTTTTCTTGTCCTTTCTTCTTTATTCTCTGCCTTTCCCTAATGCCTTCATACAAGAGATGTTGAGAGCTTACCATTCCTGCCCAGCTTCCTTCTCTAGTTATGCCTGCTGCACACCCCTGCCCCCATGCAGAAGATCCCCTTCCCTGCATGCCCCTGCCCAGGCCTCTTTTGCAGCCACCAATCTGAGCTCAGGGCCTGACACCCTCTTCTACCCTGGCTGAGCCACTCCTTTCGGACTGACTTGCTTCCCTGATGAGGCTTTGCATCTGCCCTCCTCCCCAGGGGCCTTTGCTTCCCTTCGCTGTCGCCCTGAACATCTTTCCAGTTCACCCTGATGAAAGTTCCCTGCTTGTTCACTCAACAAACATTCACTGAGTGCTTCTTCATACCAGGCTCTGGAGAGGCCATGGGAGTCTGGTTAACGAGATAGTCACAGATCCTTCTAGCAAAAGGATGCAGCCCACCAGGAAAAGAGATGTGAACAAATGTCTAGCAAAGCTTATTTACTCAAAATGGTGACACGAGTCGCAGAGGAAGCATCTGCCATCAGTCAACACACACCCTGGCGCACTGCACTCCCAGTGAGCCCCCCCAGTGCCGATGGCCCTTAAAGCCCCACCTTGGAAACCGTGTTCTGGTCCCTGCCTCAGGGTGTTTGAGGCGCTCGTGCCCACCGTTCACAGACAGACCTCTGGAATGTTGAGCTGGATGCTGGAAGAGGTCTGGAGAAGATCCACCGTGCTGCGTGGTCCTCCTGGCCAGTGGGAGCCCGGGCTGTTTACCTGTCATGTCTGAAGTGTTTTGTTCAGTCTCAAGTGTGTTCTCAAGTGTTTTGTTCTGAAGCGAGGCATGAGCACATTTGTCAGCCTTTCCTTCCATGCGGGCCCTGCTGCCTGCCAGCACTTGTTCCTTAGCCATTGGTACTTTTACGGGACGATGCTTCAGTAATTTTGTGTGTGTGTGGTACTTATTTGATTGTGAGATAGGTCTCAGTAAATTGCCCGGGCTGGGCTCAAACAGGCTGGCGATCCTCCTGCCTCAGCCTCCGAGAGTGCTGAGATTACAAGTGCGTGCCACCGCTACACATTTGGCAGTTTTAAAACACGAACCTAAGTACTGAGCTCTGCAAGCCCAGAGGTGCCCACTCAGTAACAGGAGAGAAAAAAGCAAGAGTCTTAAAAATTACAACAGTGGAGAGAGGGAAGAAGACTGTTTTTTTTAACTTCATCAGCCTCAGTTTTCTCACGTAAACGGGGATGAGGGAGACAAAAGATATTTTTGAGTATTGCATACATCATTTGCCCCAGCGAGTGTCAGTCCCTTTCCACTGATATCAGCAGTGTAAAAGTCCCAGTTGAGATTGTGGCTATAACCTATAACATGTGGGAAAGCGTACTGAAAGTCTCAGCCTTATGGGGGTCGGGATCTGGGAGGGAAATCTCAAGGTTCACAACATTCAAGCAGGATATGGAGAAGGGATGAAGAGCAGATGCATATTCCTTTTTCCACTTCCTCTTCTCCTTGTTGTTTGCCAAGTTGGTTGCCTGGAGTAAAGTGTGGTAGGCGGAGTGAACTAGAGAAACTGACTCATTTTGGGTAAGTGGGTTCATACGTTGCAAACCAGCCACGGTGTCTTCCACAGAGATACCAGCAAATTAAGTTTTATGGCAACTTTATGAACCTTTCGACCAACCATTTATTTCTTCTGGTAGGTTTAGAATGTTAATCTGAGACAGACAGTGGTTGGTAACCTAACTGAGGAGGTATCATGGGGAAATCATACAGTTTACCTGGAGGCCTGGCTTGAAGATAGTAAGAATTAAAACAAAAAC
The DNA here is from genome assembly GCA_004026905.1 of Hystrix cristata. NCBI lineage: Eukaryota > Metazoa > Chordata > Mammalia > Rodentia > Hystricidae > Hystrix > Hystrix cristata. The sequence goes on from PVJO010005913.1 coordinate 28,424, forward strand.
AAAAACAAAAACATACCTACTGTTAACTTTTAAACTAAAACAGCAACCTAAAGCCAGACAATTAAATGGGGAAGCCATGCACAAATGTCACACACAAAGGAGATCAAAGGAGACTGCAATCTCTGATAAAGATCAAGAAGGACAACTCAAATTTTTATGGCATTTGCTAACAAATGGTTGAAGTGGAAAAAACCATCCAGTAACTTGATTTCTCAGTAGGCCTGTAGACCGGCCTGTGATGCTACAGAGATCAAAGGCTAGCTTGGAAACAAAATGTCACAAGAAATGGCGTTCGCTTTGTTTTTATTATTATTGGGGAGGGGGCTTTGTATTTCAGATCTTTGTCTTAAGGTTGGAAATTTATGAGCCAGGGTCAAAAGAGGTCAGTGAGCTGGCCGAGCAGTGAGGAGTACTGCACTTGGAGATTCCGTTCACTCCCTCTCAGCCTACCTCTTCCTGAGGAAGAGAGGATGAAGGATTCCTGTAAAGTACACAGTATTCTGATCAGACGATCAGACGTCCCACGTCAGAAGCAACACTGCTCTTTCTGAATGTGATATTGTGTAACGATGTGTGCGGGATCAGAGATGTTCCATCACTGTTACTTTCTGTCATCTTATTCTCTTATAAAATAGCCCAATCCCCCAGGACTGCTCTCTCTCCCACTTTGTCTTCAGCATTGTTTTTATCACAGCCTAAATCTGTTTTCCTTTGAATTTACCAGTGTTACACCTGCATCCGCAGTACTGAAAACTATCCATCTTCTGATCTGTCCAAATGTGTAGATATTTGGTGGCAGCAGGTAATAAAGCAGCCAGATGTGTGAGTCCTTCACTTTTCATCTGGAACTTTAACATAATGTAGTGATATGTTGGATGAAAGCTGGGTTATTATTCCAGTTTTCCAAATTTGGTTATTGTTATTTATTGTATTTTTTTGTATAATTTACCAACTCATCTAGGTAGCCGTCAACAGGCATAATAATATGGTTAATGTTTTACACAAACAATTATCTTTCGAATGTAAGTTAGCGGATTATGAATGAGTCCAAGAACATTTTGGCAGTTATCCCTGAAAAGCCTCACTGGGCCCAAAGCCCTGGTAACAAAACAAGGGAGTCTGGCTGGGGACTCGGTGGTGTATTTGAAAAGCTTAATAACATTAAGATTGTTGATATTGCTTATTCCAGGAAGGCAGGTAGAGAAGTTGAATCAGATATCAGGTGATATAGAAAAATAAAGGTATCAGGGGAGTATAGAGATCATAAATGATTGTATGTCCTAATATCAGCATATTTGTTTCTCACCAGTAGAGAATTACAACGCAGAATAATGCTCAGGTTTTCGGAATCTGAGGAAACTGAGAAGCGAAGCTGCTGCCTGCTGTTGCCGACTGTGGTCCTACTGGGTGCGGTGCAGCCCCCAGTCCCCTCCCCCGTGTTGGAAGTGACCCCCTCTGCCCTCCGTGCAAACCCGTCCAAGCTCGCACATCCTTCATCATTCTGGGTGTTGCTGGAATCCAGATCCCTGATGGCTCTTGTTCAGTGTGGCTTTTGCTAAAAAAGAGCTGTGTTCTTTTCTTAGTTGCTTTTTATCATTTGCAAGAATACATTTTGCTAAATTTTACTCAATTCTAAGTATATTTACAAGATTTATTCTAAATGAATTATACCGAATTCCATTTTAGTAAAATATGGAAAGCGGCATAATGAACTTCAATGGACCTAGCTTCACTCAGCTTCAACAATTAGCAACATTTTATGGGTCTTTGAGCTAATTTCTTTTTCTCTTCTTTTTTATTATAGTTTTAAAAAAACACGACATAAAATTTACCATCTTAACCATTTTTAAGTGCATACTTCAGTAGTGTTAAGTATATTCACATTGTTGGAAAACAGATCTGCGGCATGTTTTCATCTTGTAAATCTCAGACTCTCTATATCCATTAAACACGAACTCCTCATTCCTCCTCCCTGAGCCCCTGGCAACCGCCATTGTGCTCTGTCATTATGAATTTGACTACATTAGAGCGCATGTAAATGGAATCATACAGTTCTTGTCTTTTTCATGATCAGCTTATTTCAACTAGCCTAATGTTCTCAAGGTTCATCCATGTTGCAGAATGAGATAGAAATCTCCCCCTTTTTAAGGCTGAAACATATTCCATTGCAGGGATACACCCCGTTTTGTCTATAAATTCATCAACAGATGGACAGAGTTCTTCCAACTCTTGGTTATAGTAAATAGTGCCGTTATAAACATGGGGGCACACATATCTCTTTGAGACCCTGCTCTCAACTCTGTTAGATAAATGCTCAGAAAGGGGATTATTAGCTCCGATGGTAGTTCTATTTTTAGTTCTTTGTAGAACCTCAATACTGTTTTTCACAGCAGCTGTATTATTTTACAGTTCTTTCAATGATGCACAAATGTTCTAATTCCTCCACATCTTTGCTCACACTTGTTGTTCTCTGATTTTTTGACAGCAGCCATCCAGTGGGTGTAAGGTTTACATTTTCATTTCTCTGATGATTAATAATTGAGTGTCGTGTGTGTGTGTGTGTGTGTGTGTGTGTGTGTGTTGAGAGACTGAGGAGCCCCAGGCCTTGCACATGCTAGGCAAAAATTTTACCACTAAGTTACACCCTTAGCTCCTTTTTCTATTTTTTATTTTGAGACAAGTTCTCGCTAAATTGCCCAGGGTGAACTTGAACTTGCTATCTTCCTGCCTCAGCCTCCCAAGTAGCTGGGCCTAGAAGTATGTGCCACCATACCTGGCAGTAAATATCTTGGAAGAAATATGTATCTAAATTCTTTGTCTACTTTATAATTTAGTTGCTAGGTTTTTTATGGTTGTGTTGTGATTTCTTCTTCGATAGAGGCATAAGGAAGTTTTCCTTTTTTAATTTTTATTTTTATTAGTATTGTACATGTTTATAGTACATAATGATTACATTCATCATGGGGAGTTGGTACATGTATATAACACATCTTAATTCTTTTTATGTCCCCTTCTCCTCCCCTTTCTCCCCTTTCCCTTCATCTCCTGTTGTGTCTTTAGCCATCACATTAAAAGAAAAAAACAAATCACTAGCTCGCTGTAATGGAGATACAGGTAATCACGCAGAGATAGCCTCTAACAAGAGCCAGACAGTATTAGTAGGTTAATTTGAACCTGCTGTATGGCCAGTGCGAATTTTCAGTCAACACATATTTATGGAACCCCCCTCTCAGCCAGCCCCCTCACAAAGGTACTGTACTGGGGTCTGAGCACGTAAAAGGCAAGGCCTCCACCCTCTAGGATCTTACAGTTCAGGAGAAAGGCATGGGTTTTGATTTATTTTGGCAGTGCTGGAATCCAGCCCAGAGCCTCACGCAAGCTAAACAAATGCTCTACCACTGAGCTACATCCCAGTGCCTTGATTTGATTTTTTTTTTAAGACAGCTTTATTTAGATCGACTTCCCATACCATACAATTCATCCATTTAAAGTATACAATCCCATGGGCTTTGTATATAACATTAATAGCTTTTAAAATTATAGTAAAGTACAAATAACCTCAAAGTTGTAATTGTAAAGTGTCTGATTTTTAATCAAAGAATTGTTTAGCTGTGTCAGGGTGCTTGCCTGCCTGCCCTAGGCCACACGGACTCTTGCGAGAGGAAATTTTTTCTGTGAATGGGCAGATGATCAGCAGGTACTAGGTCCATACTCAACGCCGCCCTGCCTGTGTTACGTACCGCATGTGCGCGTGCCACAGGTAGGGGGCGCAGCAGACTTTCACACATGCCCTCGGTGCCCTCATGGGGATGGCTGTTCTTCCTGGGTTATCTGTGACAGAAGTGTGTTAGTCCCTGTTCTTGCCTTGATTGTTCCCTTCAGTTAAAGGACAACTACTAGAAGGAAGCCAGCAGGGTGACTAGATATGTTCCTCCTGTAATCACCGATTAATTGGCATTACCAATTTTTAATTATTTGTCGGTTCGGTTTTGTTTTTTTGCTTTGTTTTGTTTGCCAAATTATTTATTCACGTGGTTCAAACCTCTAAAGCACCCAGTGGAAAATCTTCTACCCATTCCTGTACTATCTGTCAACTCTTCATACCTCTGACAGGGGACAGGGGACCGGGGTTTTTAGGTTCGGTTTTTGTTGTTATTTCCTTTCCCTTAAAGACATTTTAAAGCACTCACAAGCCAATATGCATGTATATTCTCTCTACTTTGATCATAAATGGTAATATATTATATGCATTGTTCTGCATCTTGCATTTTTTATTTAACAACGTATTTGGAGAACATTCATGATGAGTTTTTGATCACCACAAATAGTAAGAAATCAAGACCCCTGATGGGAGTAATTTTTGCAAAGTATTTAGTTATTACTTGATGACTAGTCTGTGAGTCATTTACAATCAGTGTCTACAGAGTGCACTACAGTTCACAGCCTAAATTACCTGGACCACTTAGGTGGAGAGAGACCCCAGTTCTACCTGAATTATCCAGGCAATTGTGGTTGATTAGAGTGGATCTAAAAATACATAGCCCTTTCCCATTTCCCATCGGGGACACACTCCAGATCTTGATCCCAACTTATTTTCAAATCGACAGAGCTGGGAAGTGACTTGAATTGATTCACAGACTTTCCGCATGCAAAGCAATGATTCAGAAAGATGAGAAATGGCTCGGTGGGAGCCATTTTGTCTTCTAGAACACAACAGAATGTGATGGAGAGTAAATAAAGAGCATTTGAGACAGGAAAACCATTCATGAATGCAAGGTGGTGGCAGATCCTGAATCATTAGATCAGCTCCCCCAAGCAAAGCAGCATCATTAATAAAAAGTGAAAGAAATCTCAAGATTTCTTTTCAAGAGTAATATGCATTGTGGGAAACTGTACTCACCTTGAAAATTCACCTGATCACCATAGATGGACTGTTCTCGAGCAAAACTTTTGATTCTCAGTCAGAGAGAGCTCAGGACACACTGTAGAAGTGGATGGAATTAATTGCATCAGAGAAAAACCATGAGGTGCAGAGATGGGTTATTGAGGACTGAAAAGAACTAAATGTAATAGATTTCAACTGACAAAAGTTTCCTCTTGACTTTATGTGGGGAAATAAAACAAGTGAAAAAAATGGAAGAGTTTCATTTTGGGAAAAATATCCCATGTATAAGGCTGCTAAATTATCTTTTCTCTGCTAAATTATCCCCCGAGTTGTTGCTGTGTGTGACAGGGTCCTGGGTGGGTTTCTATGTTCTTGTGCGCAATGAACAAAGAATTGGATGTGGCATGCAATGGTAAGGAAAAAGCAGCCAAGTTTAATGAAGGTTAACTAGGCAACGGTATACTCACAATGAACAGGCTCATACTAGTGGAAAGAAAAATGGCATGAGCCTTGAATGTGCTGGGTTTAAGAATTTAAAATCTTACACTGGGTCCAGGGTGCCTCCCACTGGGTCTTCCAGAATGTGACTGACAACATGACTGACAGGGTGCCAAGACATGTCACCTGTATCTACCACACATGTCCTTTCCCATAATTCACTCTGTTTTAATGGATGTACGAAATGCAGTCCATACGCATGAACTTGCAATGAGCTCCAAGTGAAGAAAAGTTATTATAGGTCTAGTCGGAGAATCTGGCACACTTGGGTCCTGGTTTGGGACTTCAGAATTCTCCCAGGTAGGCCCAGGGGTCTTTATTTTTCTTATCTCTGCCTCAAGGTAGTAGGCCTTGGGACAAAGGTTGGAGGGTTGGCTCTGGGGCATTGCCCAGGTTCAGGTGAGTGGAAAAGAGTGGTCCCAGAGCCCCAACTGCACTATCTGCGTTACTGTCAGACCACCATTCATCTCATTCCACTCTCTTTCCTTCACTGTGAAGACAGAAGAAATAAAGATAAGCAGAAAGACAAGGAAAATCATACTTTTTAAATTGTTCTTTCTAAGAAGACTGCAACTTTGGGACATAAAATTACTCAACGTTTTCCTCATCTTTACTACCTAGGCCCACCACACCCAAATCCTTTAAAGATACTATAATTCCATCAATTAACCATATATATATATCTCCATAACCCCGGGCCCCAGACCACAGTGCGTCTCACTCCATGAGGATTTGCATTCTCTCCTCTTCTGAGTGTGTATTTCTTTAATTCTGCTTAATCTATGTCTCTCATTGACACGTCCTGGAATTCTTTTTTCCATGATGAGAGTCAAGACCCTTCTCAGTGGGTTAAATTGAGGTTCCAATCTCTTTTGGGAAACTCCTCAGACCCTGTCCAGTGATGATACATTGGCTCTGACTCCTCAGTCCTTTTGAGATGGATACTATGGAAATGACCTGAGATCCCCTTTGGTTCTAATGAAACAAGCTTCTCAGAGGCCGGTACATCCTGGCCCAACAAGGGCTCTGTTCCAGAGGCTCAGTTTCCACTTAGGAGGGACAGAGTATGTCACCTTGTTCTTTTGTCCTGCAGACCTCTCTTTCCTTTCTTCCTTTATCTGCTCAAGAATTTGCAGAATGTTAATATCTTCCCCAGATGTCTCACAATTGTGCCAATTTTATCTTTAAAAATACTCTTTTATTTCCTTAATCCCATTAAACAGATTTATGACTGAACATTTCCTCAATAGCAAAATTTGTGGGGGTTTTAACCAGGGAAAGCAAGTTAAATCACTGGCAATTGTCTGTTGCAACATGATTCTCAAACCTCAAATGAAAGGGGCTGGTTGAGAGTTTCCCTGTGTGCCTGAGGATGAATTCATTTGAGCCACCTGCCCCAAAGCTATGACACGGCTTGAGCAGGGAGAACATTGGGGCTCGTGAGCACATTGTTTTGGAGAAGGATAGTGTGGCAGGAGGTTGTTATTTAATAACCAGTTGCCTTTTGAGCTGGAGAGTTAATCACTACTATTAAGCAGTGATCGCTCCAGGTGAGAAGATGAGAACAGCTTCACATTTGCAAAAGTTTGGAAGTCAAAAAGCTAATGGGTTGATGCAGTGGAAGCTTGACAAGAATGCTGTTTTCCTTTCCAATTGCATTCCAGCCTCATTGCCGTGCTTTTTGGGTTGAATTCTTTTTTTTTTTAATGGAAATTAAAACAAAACAACTAGATACAGGGAGACTGGCCCTTTCTAGGTTTTATCTGTCCATCATGTTTGAATTTTTTTTCACAATCAGCCTGTATAATTTTTGTAATTATAAAAAGCAAATGACATTTGGGAAAACAAAAGAAAACAGTTTGTATTTTCATTCTTGCTTTTTGTCAAGCTCAGTCTTCTGTGGCTAGCAGTAGGAGCTCAGGGTTCAAGGATATTTATCCAATTGTGGTAAACAACAGCAGATTCTTGCTGTTGCTTTCTGACTCTATGAAAGCTGAGATCCACCAAGATTGTTTCCAAGTAAGACAGTAAAATTAAAAACAACAAAGAAAATGGAGATGAAAATCATCATTATTTCAATCCCACCAGGCATTTATCTTTCAGTTCCCCGAAGCCACTCAGCACGCTGCCAGAAATTAGCTCTGGTATCAAGAGCCACAGAATCTAACGTCCAGGGTGGGCATGATCTACGTGGTTCACAGAGGGGTAAATTCAGCGGATCCTGGCTCTGAGACCCTTCCATTCAACCTTAATCACCTGGGGAGCTTTACAAAACACTGAAGTCTGGGCCCACCCCCAAGGAATCTGATCTGATAGCCCTGGATGACAGCCAGGTGCTTCTATTGTGCAGCAAAGTCTAGAACCTTCACTGGGCTCCTCCCCGTCCCCCCGCCCCCACCCCACCCGAAGTAAAGCTCTTAAACTGCAAGAAGCTCTGAACTCTCCTGACCAGGTTCATCAACAGTCTCTGAGGGGGTCCCCTTTTCTCTTTCCTGTTTCAAGAAAATCTCCATATTAAAATGGTTCTGAGTATGCCACTGAGGCTTAAAAATTATTTTGGGTGGAAAAAATTTGAGTTTCTGAAATCCTTTATCTGCTTTAAGCGCAGAGATGCCCCAAACAACACAGTTTGTATACATTCCCTCCCCAGAAGCAACTCTAATATTATTTCCTGCTAGACAACCAACGAGTCAGCACCACACCCAGACAGATGCTGTCACAAACCATCGGACCTCCCATTTATTCTCCTAAGGGCATATTCATTTTTCCAAAAAAGGCATTTGTTTTTCCATAAGTGCCTTTTCCCTTCTCTTCTAAGAAGTTACTTGTTCTCCAAAAATCCCCCTGTCTATCACTCCTTAGCCCCTATTAAGATGGGATAAAAGCCCCAATTGTAAATGCCTCCTTGAACCACATTTGCTTGTGAGCTCTCGTGGCCCATATGTAATTAAATCTGGTTTTTTGTTTGTTTGTTTGTTTCCCTTGCTAATTTGTCTTTTGTCAGATTACTTTGCAAACCTTAAATACTGAGCCTAAGCACATAGAGGAAAAGTTTCTCCTTGACGCCACACACATGATCATGTCCAGCTGATGGCTACAGAATAAAGTGTGAACTCCTTAACATGGCAAGAAGGCCACTGGAAACTAGACTTTGCACACCTCTCTAGACTTCTGTGTGTCCGGGGAGCCTCAAAACGTAGCCCTTCAGCCACATTCATGAGTCTGCTCCCTGTAAATAATCTGTCTTCCTTGCTTTTCTCCCTTGATGATTTCTCATTCTTCAAGATGAGCTCCAATTTTGCCCCATTCAGTATGGCCATCTTTGTTATCTTTCAAAAATAAATTTTTAATGCAACAGGGACCTAAGAAGCTGGGCCTGCAGATGCCCAATGGGTAACTGTAAACAGGATAAAGCTTAGCATCTCTGCTTTTGTTTTCTACATCCATTATTACCTTAAACTTTGGGTCAGATCCCTGATAAGCTCTGCATGTAGGAATTACGTTAATTGCTTAAAGAATGTCTGAACCACAGGTTTATTAGCCCTAGTTTACGTAGGGTGACTCTTCCCCCTGCAAGACTGGGGACACTAAGGTAAGAATAACTAAAGTACTTTCAGCATTTGCAGGATCATCCAATTGGTGACTAGAAATCTCAACTCTCATCAGACTCCAGGAAAAGCAGAGCCTTGAAAAGCACCCCATCATGAGGTCACCCCTACCATTTCCCTACCAAAGTGGAACCAATTACTGCATGATAGAACTAAGGCTGCTTCCCACCCCAAGCAGGAGCTGTCATCTTGTTATGGGAAAAATAACTCCCGGCCCGATAGATGTCAATTTGTTACTTGGTTTGGGGCCCAGTGCTGGGGCCTCCTTCTACAGGTGTCTTCTAGGTTCTTTCTGCCCTGAACAAAAAATTGATAAAGATAAGTGCAAATGCTAGCAAGGTTTTACACTTATAAGGGCAGGAAAAGCAACTGGTCTCTGCAGCATGAGTTTGCGTCTAGTAAAAGAAAGAAAATACTCTTTACGGGACAAGATTGGGCCATGGTTAGAGAACACAGTAGCAAAAAGCTCAATGTCAATTGTCCTTTTTTATTTCTCCCCACTTTTGTGTTTCCTCCCTTTGTATTTCCCTTTCCCCTTCGTACTTGTATTTGGACTGGCATCAGGTCGAGACCATCCTGTCTAAAACCTGCTCAAATTCTCTTGAGAAGTCCACATGCAGGGCTTTGGGAACTGTTCTGTACCACAGTTTTGTAACTAACAGGTCATGCCTACTTGCCCAGCCAGCTTTGCCGTTCCCTAGTTTCTTGCCTCATCTCCTCCCAGGAGACACCTATCCTCATAGTTCTTTATGGAGTGCTGAGGGAATGAAGGTCTCTGTCTTCACATAGCTACTTCCTGCTGAAAGAGGCTGTAGGCCCTACCTACTGGAGATTATGTGCTGGGGTATTGTGGCTCACTGGTTGGGCTGAAGACAAAAGCTTAGTGAATTTGTCAAGAGAGTAACTTTACTATTAGATTGGGGATGTAGAGTCCAAATATGAGAAGAAGCAATTGAGATTTCCATGCTGCCTGTGGAGGAGAAAGCATAGCAAAGAGGGATGTTACAGAAATTATAGAGAACATGAGAACTACAGTCTTAGTAAGATTACCCACAGTATGGATCTAGTTAAAAATAGGAGTCTCAATACAGGTGCCCATTTACTTATCCGTACCCAGAACAGAACTGGAGTCTTGTTTTTTTTCAAGAGGAATCTCGGGTCTTTTAGAGGTTCGCAGGAGTAGCTTTCTTCTTTTGGGTGGTATTTTTTGTCAGACAATTCAAGTGGGGCTGGCTTTATCCTAGAAAGGTGGATCCAGCTATCTATCTCTGCCACCTTTAGTGCAATGGGTATGGCAAAGATCACTGAAAAGGGGCCCTTCCATTTTTGTTTTAATTTGTCTACAGGGTTCCTTTCTCTCTGAGTTTTAGTGAGTACTTGAGGGCAGATGCTAGATGATCCCCCTGGGTCAGGGGCTGGCAGGACTCTGTTCCCATGCAGTTGGATAGACAGCTTGTTGTACTGGCCTAGTTCAATAAAACATTGTAAGAGCCTCATGCTTTCTGGGTCTACTGCCATCTGAAGATAGACAAGGCCTCCCATATAACATCTCAAATGGACTCATATTTAGCCCAGTTTGGGGGCTGTCTTGAATTCTCATGAGGGCTACTGGTAATAATAGAAGCCAAGACTCAGATATCTTTCAACAAAGTTTTACCAGAGCTCACTTTAGAGTCTGGTTGGCTCTCTTGACCTTTCCAGAAGACTGAGGTTCTATGTACAATGGAGATGATACTTTATTCCTAAAGCCTTTGCCACCCCCTGAGTTATTTGAGAAGTAAATAAGGCCCATTGTCACTCTGAAGGAACTGTAATAGAGCAAACCAGGGAATGATTTCTTTGAGAAACACCTTAGCTTTTTCTAACAGGTAAGGAAGGCCTCGATCCAGCCTGTAAATGTGTCAGTTAGGACCAGTATCTGTTTAAATCCCCCACGTGGTGTCTTGTGAGTAAAGTCCAATTGTCAGTCCTTCTCAGGGTATGTCCGCCTCCTCTGTACAGTTTCTAACAAAGGAGGTGGTTTGGGCTTCCTCGAGTTGGTGTATGCGCAGAGTGGGCGAGCTTTGCAGATCTGTCGGGTGGTTGCCACTAGTCCTAGTTCTGTAAAAATTTGAGTGACCTTCTCCAATGCAGCATCTCTTCCCATACGGAAATAATCATAAAGGGCTTTTACAGCTTTCCATTGTGTCCCTTGAGGAAGGACCAGTTTGTTTTCTAAATACAACCAGAGTCTATTTTTAATTGCCCCTTGTCCTAAGGCCTATTAATCTTCCTGGGAGTTATAGACTGGTTTTAATGGTTCCTCAGGAACTGGGATCTCGAGAGGCTGTAAGGCGGCTCTTTTTGCCTCTCTATCAGCCTTTTGATATCCTAATGGGACTTTAGACAAGTTTCTCTGGTGTCTCTTACAATACATGATAGTGACCTGCTTGGGAAGAGAGATTGCTTCTAGCAGTTGCAGAATTTCCTGCTTGTGCTTTATAGATGATTGGTTATCAGTTAGCAAGCCCCTTTCTTCCCAGATTGCTGCATGGCCATATAGCACTAGAAAGGTGTTTTCAGAGTCTGTATAGATACTTAGGTTTTTGCTTTTTCCTAGTATCAGTGGTTAAGTAAGAGCTACGAGCTCTGCTTTTCGAGTTGAGGTCTCTGGGGAAATGACCTGTTGCAAAGTGACAACTGCATAACCTGCTTTTCATCATTCTTCTTGGACAAAGCTACTTTTACCAGTAAACTACACCTCCTCAGGGTCTTGGAGGGACAGGTCACTGATGCCCTGCCTACTTTCACTGGTCTGGGGGATCACTCATTCACAACAGTTGCTAACTTCTAGGCCTGTAGGCATCAAAGAGGCAGGATTAAGAGTAGCGCAAGTCTTTATAATAACCTCAGGGGTGTCAAAGAGCATGACCTGATACTGGGTAAGCCATTACCACAACTAACCTTTTGTCTCAAGATCAGCCCTGACCTAATGGGGAGTGAAGACTTATAGTTGTTGTCCCAAAGTTTCTGTTAGCATAGCTGAAGCTTCTACTGCCTTCAGACAGGGTGGCCATCCAGCAGTCACTCTGTCTAACTTTTTTGAATAGTATGCCACTGGGCAGAGTTCTTTTCCTAGCCTTTGGGTCAAGACACTCAAAGTGATTCCTCTCTTTTCTGACATATACAGGAAGAAAGGTTTTCTTCAGTCAGGTATTCCCAGTGCTGAAGCCTGAGTAAGGGCGTGTTTTATTTTTCTAAAGGCATTGTCAGTTACTTTTGTCCATTCTAGGGGAACAGACTCAGGACATTTGACAGCCTTATATAAAGGTTTTGCCATTAGTCCCAAACTAAGCATCCAGATCTGGCATGAGTTGGCCATTCCCAAGAAGGAACAAAGTTGTCATTTTGTGGCAGGAGACCCAAGATCACAGATAGCCTGGATCCAGTCACTAGTCCAGTGTTGTTCTACAGGTGTAAGCTTGTATCCCAAGTATTGGACTTCTGGAGGGATAGCTGAGACTTTTCCTTTGAGACTTTATAACCCTTCTTAGCTCAAAAATTGAGGGTTTGTATAGTGTTATGGTTAGATAACTCCTGAGTTGGATGGCAAATTAGAATATCACCTACATACTGTAGCATAGTTCCCTGTAAGCTCCAGCTTCCTTAAATCATTCTCTTGTGCCCAAACAAAAAGGTGAGGATCTAAACACTTGTGGGACAAATGTCAAAGCATACTGTTGCTTTTCTCTTGAAGTGGGATTTTCCCATTCAAAGGCAAACAGAAACTGGGAATCTGGATGGAAGGGAATAGAAAAGAACACATCTTTGAGATCTAAGACTAGGAACCAATTAGTGTCTCCTGGAATTTGGGAGAGAATTGTATATGGATCTGCCACCAGAGGGTGGGTTGCTATGATAGTGTTCTTAATGAGGCAGAGTCTTGTACCACCCTATATCCTCCTGAGGGCTTTAGTACAGGGAGAATGAGAATATTGGCAAGGGGACTGACAAGGCCGCAGAAGGCCATATTTGAGAAGCCTGTCTATGAGAGGCTGGAGGCCTTTATGTGCCTTGTCTTTAATTGGATACTGTTTTCAGTTAGAAAATCAGCTAGACAAAATCACTGGACAAAATCACTGGCCTAGCTGATTTTGCCCTACCAGGTATTCCATTATACCATGCAGCAGGATCCGCCTGTTGGCTACTTAGGTCAGAGAGACCTAGTGTAGTCCCAACAGGTAAAATCCGTTTTGGCCTTTGCCAGAATTTGAGAATTGCCCCCAATTTTGCTAGTAAACCTCTTCCTAGCAAGAGAGTAGGACACTGTGTGACAATGAGAAATTCATGGTTAAACATCTGGCCTTCAAGGTGACACATCAGAGCATGAGTTTAAAAGAAAGTCTCTGACTAGGGAGCCCATTGACCCCAACAATGGGTATAGATTTAAAGGAGACCTTTTCAGAGAAGGAAGTCAATACTGAATGAGCTGTCCCTGTATTGATAAGTAATCAAATTGGCTCACCTATGACATCTAAGATTACTCAGGGTTCCTCACAGGAAATAGTTATACCCGTGGACAGGGGCATTGTAGGTACCCTTGGGCCTCCTCAATTGTCAGAGAAGGAAATGAGGGTTTTGGCTGGCCTAGCCCCTCTCTGGGAGTGGGGACAGTCCACCCTCCAGTGCCATGAGTCATGTATGCTGACTACCTCACACTTGGAGCAGGGCTCATGCAGTGGCATAATGCAGTTGCATGCTCGATATCCAGACTTCTTGCACTTGAAATAGGAGCTCTTTCCTCAGTTATCTTTGTGTTTTCCCTGTAGATGATTTGGGTGAGTTCAAAGCATTGCCAATTGTGACAGTCTTTCCCTTTTGAGCCTCCTCTGGATCTTGATTGCTGAACACAGAAAAGGCCACGTTCAGCAGTAGGGTCATAGGTGTCTGTGGAACCATGTGACCCAAATTATGCCTACACATACAGAAAAGGGTTTTCCGGAGAAGGGAATTAAAACAGAATGAGCCTCATCTGTATCTGCAAGTAATTAAATTGGCTCACCCATGGTGTCCAGGGTTACCTGCAGTTCTTCACAGGAAATGAAGATGTGCATGGACAAGGGGCATTGCAGGCTGCCCCAGGCCCCTTTGGTCTTCATTAGAGTGGGAGACAAGGGTTTTGGAGTGTGGGGACATCAACTCCCAGTACCATGAGTCAGGCTCATTAGCCACCTGACAGAGCAGGTTGGTACAGTCATGTGTCCAGTGTCCAGTCTTCTTGCACTTAAAATAGGAACACTTTTCTCAATTGTCCTTGGGTTTTCCCTTGGACCAGTGATGACAAACGTTTTAGAGTTTTCAATGCTAACAAACAGCTGGCTGTGGCATGCGCAGGTTCGGCACCACTGCCTTAGACAGTTTGGGTGTGTTTAAAGCATTGCCAACTGCAACAGCTATAATTCTAGCCCTTCTCTTTTCATCCTCACCTGAATCCTAATTGTTGAACGTAGAAAAGACTGGGTCTGGCAATTGGGTCATGGGACCTGGGGTCCCATCTGAAGTTTTTGTCATTTATGCTGAATATCTGGGGCTGACTGACAAATGAAGTGATGTCCCACTAGTGCTCATCCTTCCCTGGAAGACGGATCCCTGTTTGTATATTTATAAAAGGTTTTACTAATTGGCTAAGGAAGACAGCTGATTTTCCTCTTCGTCCTGTATGACCCCAACTCACCTTATCAAAATTAACAGATTTCTTCTGGTGATGGGAGGTGTGGGGGATTGAACTCAGGGTCTTGCGTTTGCTAGGCAAGCACTCTACCACTGAACTAAAGCCCTAACCCTGTAATTAACAGATTTCCTAATGCGCCTTTTCATTTGCGTGAGAAGAGCATCTAGCATGGCAGACATCATTTTTAAGCCCTTAACTAGTATTATAGTCTCAGTTTGGTTCTGTTGGAAAGGACAACAGCCTTTCCTGGGTGGTTTCCTTCCATTCTTAGAGTATATTGTTCATTTGCATAGTTCTTAGCCTCTTATAGGATTCTTTGTCTTTCATCTGGGGTACGGCAAGTGGCCAAGATGAATTGGACATCTCGCTATGATAGGTCAAAAATCCAGTGTCAAAGTTTGAAATCCATCTGCAAACTTATTGGCTCCTCTGAAAGTCAGCCGAGCTGTTCTTTGCTTTGTTGTATATCTGCAAGTGAAAAAGGGACCTGGACTCGAGTAGTCCCCTCTGCTCCTGGGACCCTCTGAGATGCAGGACAAGTTGCAAGTTAGAGGAGTGAGAAGCACCATTCCAAGTATATCCTGCCTGGCTTAAAGCTATCTAAGGAGCATGATGAGCAGGCTGGGGAACACTGGGTTCCCCTGGGGCAGTAGATTCTAGTGGAGTTCTTACGTCTCCTTAAGGGGATGAGACTGGCCTGTGGATTATAAGGAAGGGTGAGGAGACCTCCCAGTGTGGTTGTCTTCATTAAACAGATGGGAGAAACCCATATTTTCCTGAGAGACAGGTAGAGACCCAAGGACAGGATCACCAAAGATATCCCTCTCTTCCTCAGAGGCCACTCTAAAATACATATAGTTTCTGGGTTTTTCCTGAGCTAAATGTTCACAAAAACCTGAACATAAAGGATTTCACTCCACCTTCTGTGGTTTATGCAGAAATTATTTAACTGAAAAATAACTTTGTAATTTGTTTTTTTAAAATACATTTTGGTCTTTATTTACACTTTCAGTTTCTCGCACTAGAGAAACAATGCAATATTTAAACACATGTGTCAGATTTATTTCGCTTAAGAGTAACATAATTTAAACTGCCATCCTGTACCCATCTTTTGCCATTCCCTAGTTCATAATGGAGCCATACTGTATTGCAATAATAGATAAGTCATTCCGTTTTCAAATTGACATGGTCAAATTGTTCCCACTGATCAAGAATATTGCCTAGCAGTGAGGTAGATGGGATCTGTGGGATGCTGGTCATGGCATTTCCCATGGGACCTACAAAGAGAGGAATAACTAAGTCTCAGGTCCTTCAGATGGCATCCCATGCGGAAGGAGGAGACCCAATTGAGTCTATGAAGCGTTCCTTGCGAGACTCAAATACTTACTAAGTAGATGCCTCTGCTCAAATCTGGGTGACAATGGTGTTTTTCTAGAAGAGTAGGGCCCCACTTAGGACTGTCTTAGTCTTAGAACTCTCTATACTGTGGCCCACTAACCTCTTAGAGAGATGGGTGAATGCTTTACTAGTTCCCTTAAAAACTCCCATGACATTAGGGTGGAGGTCAGCTCCCAGGGACTCCCTTAGCCACTTGAGAAACAAAGCATTCTTACAGGATCAGGGTGGAGCCACTTGAGTTGAGGTTTACTGGCTGTTCTTTTGTTATGCTCAGGCAACAGGCACATGTTTCTTAATTACCCGACTTTCTGTTAGAAGAAACAAGGAGGGAACCTAACCCAATTCAAAATAGAAGAGGGAGGAAGTACTTATGTTCCCTAAAATCAGAGACTTAGCTCCTATCTACAAGGGTGAGATTTCCTGGTGACCATGCAGCCAGGTAAAAAGAAAAAAAGGCAAACAGAATGGCAGAATCATGTGACTGACTCACCTGGCTAACTGAAATGGCTGACAAGCATGGCTGAACTCATGCGTCTGACCCACAGGATGAACCACGTGAAATGAGCCATTATCTTTATTCCCGCCTGTGGACCATTACTCTTCTGTAAACAATACCCAAACTTTGTATAGGTTCACAAATTCCACAGATTTCCACTCCTCAAAACACATAAATATCCACAACTGTGCACCTCTCTCTTGAGGACTCACACTCTATTTCCTTTGAGTGTGTGCTAATTGTATCAGTCAGCACTCCTAGAGAAACAGATTTAATGCAAGACATACAAATATGTAAGAATTTACAATAGCTGCTCTTTGAGCCAGCTGTGGGAGATAAAGGGCTGTCTGTGTGCTGGAGATTTGAAGGATCCAGTTGAAGGCCTGGGGCTCAGTGTAGTATCCTGCGTGAGTCCATATGAGGAGGCTGAAGAGTCTGTGGTGGAAGCCCGGAGACAACATCCAAGGTGAAGGTGAAGACTAGAGCTCCTCTGAAGAAACAGAGCAAGCCTTCCTTCTTCGTGTCCCCTTTATCCCATGCAGATGACAAGCCACCCTGGGGTGGGTCTGCTGTTTTCAGTAAATCCCCTTGGCCACTCTCAGAACTATGCTGATCCAATTTAGTTGGGCATTTTTATGCAAGTTTAAACAATCAGTTAACTATCACACTACTAAACCTCTCCATGCCTGGTTTGAAATTGTATTTACTTTAAATACAACTGAGGCAGGAGACCAGGAAGGGCATGGGAAAGCCGCTGGGCAACTGGGTGTGACCTTTCAATCATGAAGATGTGTCAATCACAGAGATTCAGGACCCATGCGCAGGACCACTTTCAAGCCCATTAAACTTGACGCTATGAGCCTTTTCACCCATCCACCCTGCGCTTTGCAGGGTCTGCTTCTTTTCCTACTTCTGCACCCTGCAGAGCACTTCTTTTCAGAGCACTTTCCCCTTCTTTTTTCCCTACTGTTACCTTTAGTAAATATAAAAGCTCTGTGTTTTTTTGCTTGTCTTGTCCAATAATTTGAACAGGACAAGAAGAGCTTAGAAGGGACCCCTGAGTGCCCCAGCACCTGTTAGCAAAACTATATTTTATTCTTAATTTTTAAATCACTGAGAATGGCCAGCCGTGGTGGCACACACTTGTAATCTCAGCACACAGGAGGCTGAGCCAAGAGGATCGCTGTAAATTTGAGGCCAGTTTGAACTACCTAGCCAGACCTAGTCTCAAAAAACACCAAAACCAATCGATCAATCAATCAGTCACTGAGAATAAATATAAGGTAACATTATGATAGGAATAAAAATAGAAAGTGGAGCTCAGAAAAGAAAAAAACTGAAAAGAGAAACAGAGTAACTTCAAATAAGTGATGCATTTGGAAGCTAGAAACAATAAAAGTGGAAAGTCTTATGTCAAATATGATTCACATAAAATTTACTAGTAAGACTTACAGATTCTATATTGAATAAAGTCTTAATTACTGATTAAAACAATAAAAACATGCAAGAAAATTATTCTCATGAAATTCACAATTTCAAGAGGTCAACTGAAATTCTTGGACTCTCATATTCTTCACTTTGTGAAGATTTAATTAGTGATCAAAGCAACGAGAATGAAAAAGATGATTATGCATAACAAATCCACAATTCAGAAGCAGAAAGTACAACTCTGGCCAGTCCATTAGAAGATGAAAAATCCATTCATGAAGTCAGCAAATTGAATTGAAGGAGAAAAATGAAATCTCTGGCATTTTACTCAGCTAGGACACCCGAGAAACGGCACCTGTCACATTCCCCTGAAGCCACGAGGCTGTTTCTAGAGAAACAAAATCTGATTCAAATTAGAAAATACAATTTTTCACTGGATGTGTAGGCAGAAAACTATTTCATCTATCCTTTCACATGAGAAAAGAACTTTTAGAAGCAGGTTTTCATACCCTGAGACAAAAGGCAAAGTTTTGTTCCAAGAAGTTATTCGTGACTAGAAACTTTAGATTTTTAAGTAAAATAATGCAAAACATCAGTTACACCCAGATAAGCAAGGTACTCAGGCAAGTACTAGAATTTTTCAAGGGGCCAAATGAATACCAAACTACAAATAGTATTAATAATGATAAGTGAGTGTCAATTTGGAACATTATTGTGGTCTTCTAAAAAACATATTTTGAGAGCTGGGGATGTGCCTCATGGCTACAGTGTTTGCCTACCATGTTTGAGGCTACAGGATCAGTGCTTAGTCTTGCAAAATTAGTTAATTTTGGGTCCACTATTCAGCCAAGAATAAAAGTATGTTTCACAATACAAATAAGCACAATATTTACAGAAAGCAATACAAAATTTCTGGGTTTGATAGAAATGTTTTAAAATTTTTATGCAAGATTAGCCCAAAATGTAAGATAGACAAAGGAATAAAACAATCACTACCTAAGATGAATAATTCAAAATGAATTATTAATTTAACATGTAATAAAGGGAGGGAATAAAACATACATAAATCTACTTGATGCAACTAGATGGTACCATGCATGTGTTGTTGAAGAAGGAAACAAGAACATATTACTTTTTGTTTCACATCTAGAAGTATAAGTTTTTAGTTGAATGAAGAATCAGAAAGAGAATTTTCAGTCTTAGGCATTGATTTTCAAGGCAAGATTATGAAAATGCCACAAACATATGTGGTAAAGAAAAAGATATATGGGTTCGAATTTTGACCAAAAATTCAGAAGTACCCCAGGTGTAGTTCATGGTTTGAATTTGTCACTAGAAAATGTAGTCTCAACTTGATGCATAGTGACATCTTCTTCAGAACAGTATGAAGGATGTTTTCTGTTGTACCCAAACAGGGAGCATCTTAACAAAATGTATAGCAAATTAGACCTCATAGCTTTTCTTAACACACGATGGAAATGCCAGGTCAATGCTGTTCCAGCAGTTAAATTGAATTTAAGGTCCAAGAAAAGTTAAAACAACAGACAATCCACCCCCTCGACAAAAAAGAGAAAAAAGTGAGTGAGGAAAAAATGAAATTAATTTTAAATTTGCATTATATGCAGTTCTTGGGTATATATTATTGCCTGCTCTTAACAGAATCAGAAGTTTCCAAAAGAAAAAAATAATTTAAACATGGGTATTTCATTTTTTTAATGATTCAAAACTACTTTCCAAAATTTTAAAGAAAGTGCGTTTTTTTCATTAAAGAGAATTACATGTAACATTCCAAAGAAATTAGAGTAAGGAAAAAATACTGGATAATTATAAAAAATCAATAGAGAAATAATTCCCAAATGAGTTTCTATGAAGGATATTTTCTGGCCACTATGAGTCAAGAAAGAGTCTCAGTTGAGCAGAGATGTGAAAAAACTGAATAATTTATGAATATTTTCTACTTTCTTTATAATAGCCCCACCTTGAAAAATTCAAAAGAAGAAATTAAAACACACTAAATCAATCTAGGTACTGCTTTCAGAGATGGCTAAAATTGCTACATAAGTGATATTTATTTATGTGATAAATTATAACATTTTCTGCAATAATTAATTATGTGTGATTCTGTTGCTCTGTAAATGTAATATGTAAAATTCACTGTTCATTTTGGGCTCTAAGTATTGCTTACAAAAGTTTATTGGTGATTCCAGTAGTTACTGCTTCCCAGAGCAGTTTCCTCAATTTGAAATTAATAAAAAATTAAGAACTCGAACTCAAAAAATGTTGTGTAATTTGGCATTTTTCTATATGACGTGTAAATTATATGGACATTTTTGTTATAACTATAAAATGAGAGATTTTACTGAAATAAAATAAGAAGTACAAATTTTATGAAGTACACAATTTATGAATTATACAGGTCTATTTTACTTTATAACTCACCAGTCCATCACCAAGCTATCAGTAAAATACTCAGGCATAGACAATAATAATTAATTTTGGTCATCTTTGATATTTTGCCAACTTTTTGTCATGTGAAAACTATAGCCAAATGTATTTTAACATATTTAACATATTTGTTTGCAATATGTTAATACTTAACATATGTTTACATTTGTAACATATTTAAACACTTTAAAAATTGTACTTATGAAAGTATAGCTCTTGAGTTAGGAGGACAGGACCTGTTTTATTTAATAACTTGCTAGTTCAGTAATGTTTCTAGGAGTTGGACATATGGTACAGAAGTCTCTGGTTGCATCTTGTCCTGGGTCCTGCAAACCTCGGGCATGAGCTTTCACGGGCTCAGCTTTCACTGGCTCAGTGGCAGATATTTAGCCCCAGGCTCAACCAGCATCACTCCCAGGATTCCAACCACCCTTTTCTTACTCCCCAATTTTGAGTGGTTTTAACACAGCTGCCCAGAGAAAGGAAGGAACGGGAGCTGGGGAGCACCCAGCCTTGGCCTTCCAGAGCCTGGGAACTCAAGGGGCTCATTGCCCACAGAGTGCCTGGCATAGCGCCAGGCTGAGGACGGAGTGGGCGGGGCAATGCTATGGGCTCTGCCTTCGCAGTAGGGAGGATTGCTCCGCATGTAGAATCAGATGGGGCAAGGCCCTTGGTGACTGGGAGGGAGGAAGAAGGAACCGGCAAGCTGGCCCCCTACCCTGTAGTCCCACCTCCTCCATTCAGCACTGTAGCAACCAGGATTGTTCTCAAACCCACACCATGCAGTTTCTCTGATGGAAAAGTTTTCTTCCTGCCCTACCATTCCACGGTGAAGACCACACTGTTTGCAGGCCATTGGGCTTGGGGTCCTGCCCACCTATCCTACCCAGCCTCTGCAGGTTCCTCCTCCTCTTACAGCTCATGCCTCAGTTATCTGAAAACTCCCTTTTCCCGGGTCTTACTTCTAGGCCTTTGCACATATTGTTTCCCCAGCCAGGAGTGTCTTCCCTGACGAGTCCTCTCCACACGTGCCTCTTTCCTCTTCGCCCCACTCCACTGCTCCTTAACTGAGATCAGACCCAACTCCCTCAGGGGCCTCACAGCCTGCTGGAGCTCCCTTCCCTGCTGTACATGGACGCCTTGCTTGTCTTTGTCCCCAACTTGACCGAGAGGTTCCTTGAGGTTGGGGAACTGCCAGTACCTGGCATGATACCTGCCTGGTAGCTGATTCTCAGTATGTTTATGGATAGATGAATGGAAGGCTAGAAGGATGGGCAGATGGATGGATGCATGGATGAAATAGACCGGCGCCTCAGTTTTCCTGTCCCGACCCATCAAGGCCTGCTGTGTCAGAGCCCACATTTCTCCTTAGCCGCCAACCTGGGCAAGTCTTGCTTTCCATAGCTGCAGCCTCAATATGGACTCACTTCCCAGTGCCACAAGCCAAGAGGAGACTGTCCCTGGGTCTGTGAAGATTATGTGCATACTTCGTCCATCCCCAGCACTTCCTTCTTTCGGAGAGCCTTGGCCTGCCCCCACTCTGGGCCAGCCACCACACTGGGCCAGTGTCCCCAGTTCCTGAGTCCTGGGTCATTCCTGCCACCCAACTCCTGGACATCCTGCCCTACCTGGGGCAATGCAAGATTAACACATGCTCTGTCTGCATGGAGTTTGGGCTGCCTGTGCAACGAGCAGTGTTTTGTTTTGCAGAAGACTCGGGTGTTTACATGTGGCCTTTTCTTTGTATGACCTTGAGTATACTTCATGTCCATCAGGGAGAGCTCCCCTTTGGGATTTCTGATCAAGGTGCCTCCTTTCAGATGCTGTCAACTGCAGAAGATTCTGGGTCAGGGCAGCACAGTCCCATCTCATCAGACTTCTAGGATTTATGTATTTACTCTGAGAGTGAAACAACAGGCCAAACGTATCTCGCTGTCTTGAGAAAATAAACAGAAAGAACAGACCATTCTTCCTGCCTGAGAGACTGCCCTGGAACCCTACTACTGCAAAGGCAAGCAGAATAAGAGGATTTCTCCAGATAACTTGAGTTTATTTTTCAAAAGATACTATGAATATAGTGGGCCCCTGCAATCACAATTCAATTTCCCAAGTTTCAGTTACCCACAGTTCAAAACATTAGGTGGAACATTCAGAAATAAACAAAGCATACATCCTAAATTGCGTGCTATTCTGAGCAGTGCGAATTGTTGTGCTGTCTGGCTCGATACTGCCTGGGACATGAATCATCCCCACGTCCAGCAGAGCCACACTGTCTATGCTACCTGCCCGTGAGTCACTTAGCTGCTGACTTTGTTATCAGATTGCCTGTCACAGTATCAAGGAGCTTGTGTTCAAGTAATCCTTATTCTACTCAGTAATGGCCCCACAGCCCAAAAGTAGAGATGCAGCTATTCAGATAGGCCAAAGAGAAGCCATAAAGGGTTTCCTAGAGGTGGAAAGGTAAAAGTACAATAAGATGTCTTAAAAGAGAGTGATCATATTCATATAACTTTTACTACAGTGTATTGTTATTTTACCTAATTATTAGCTATTGTTAAACTTTTACTACGCATAATTTATAAATCAAACTTTTCCACAGGTGTGTATGTATAGGGAAAAGCATTGTCTGTATATGATTCAGTATTATCCATGGTTTCGGGCATCCACTGGGAGTCTTGAAACATGTACCCCATGGTTGTAAGGGAGACTGCTGTAGATACTAGTAAGTACTAACCCACCAGGCCAAGATTAAATGTCATTTCCTCCCATAATCAACACATATTCTGTTAGTTAGGACTCTGGGGGCAAGTGACAGAAATCTGCCTTCAGAGGGCTTAAACTACAAAAAGAGGGATTTGTTGGCTCTCAGGGCCTGAAAGAGGTGCCAGACGGTATTCAAAGGCTCCTAGAACCCACATCCTTTGCCTAAACCTCCTACGAGCTTGTTGACATTGCCCTTTCCTGTGAGGAGGAGGAGAGATCATGCAGTCTCATGCTCAAATCCTCATAGTTCAACAACCAGAGGTGAAGGGGGGCCTCACTTCCCTGCTTAAAATAGAAAAACCGAATCCAGGAGAAGGACATAGTGTAACCTGTCCTGAGTCCTGTGCCCATTGCTGAACTGCAGCCAGAGTCTGGGGTCCCATTATGGGCTCATTTTGGGTCACAAATGTGTCGATCCATGTGACCAGAGGGATGGGAACAGTGATGAACAGCCTGCAGAAGAAGCACAGGTCCAAGCAGAGCAGGGAGGCTTCCAAAAGATCTCAGAAGCTCTTCCGAATGGACACAACTATAAATATCTACCACAAATATTCAATATTTTAAATCATAGAAAAATATTTAAAACATGGAGTAAAATCCTCACCCATAATCCCATCATCTCCAAAAAACATAATTAACACCATGGAGTATTTCCTCCAAATCTTTTCCCCCACAAGCCTCACGTATATATTTAATATAGTCCTACCATACTGCATAGACAATTTTGCATCCTGTTCTTTCCACTCCAAATTATAACAGAAGGTTTCCTCATGTTATTTCCTTTGACTCTCTTCCCTGCACAATCCACTTCCCTTCCCACTCAGCTCTTTGGCAGAAAGTGCTGCAGACTACACAAATAATTGGAAGGAATACCACCACTCCCCTCCCCCAGTTTGGGGGACTTTAAGCGAAGAGAGAAGAAAGGAGGATTAAAAGGGCAGATCTCTGTGACCCCCACTGGGCTGCTGAGGAACGAAAGGTCCAGCCTGTGTGAGTGACTTGGGAATGGCTATGTTAATCAGTTAGAGCCATTCATCACTACACACATTTTGCCTGATTTGTTAAATAACCAAGCCCACCAGACAGTCTTGGATGCTGGTGGAGAGTGATTTCAAGGAAAGGAGCAATTTTCCCAAGAATCCGTGGATTTACTGTGAGTGGTGGTCAGAACCGGGGTTTCCAAAAGCTTCCAGCTTCAGATGAGAAGGGAATGTGACGCCAAGATGATACTCCTCAGATCCGAAGCCTCGGGCTCTGCAGCTGCTTAATTGAAATTCACATCAAGATCCAGTTCTGGCTTAGCTCAACTTGACTGCCAAGGATGATGAAAATAAATCCCTGGTCACACAAGGACAGGGAGAGGCAGTGATGGTGAACCTTTTAGAGCGTCCAGCGATAACGAACAGCCAGTTGCAGCACGTGTGTCTCAGGTTCACCACCGCTGGAGTAGAGTTTGTTGATACAGAAATGACATTTCAACAAGAATTAAATTGTCTTTAGTTAACCGAACTAAATTTTCTGTCCTTCTCTGATTTGAATGTATTTTTTCCCAAGATCACACGGAGACGACCCAGATATTCTCACCGACCCAGAAAACCGTTTGCGTCTGTAGCCACGTTCGGCCCTGGCTTCCTCAGTGCGGAGGGGCCCAGCATTCCCTGAGGGGTGCAGCCCAGAAAAGGAGGGGCTTTTGTCCGCTGTCCCCCGTCATTCCTCACTCGGCCCCACCCGCCCATCAGTACCCAGCAGCACCTCTAGAACCTCCTCAGGTACTGGCCTCAAGCAGGCCACACCCATCTCTCCCGTGACTCCTGTGGTCCCCAGCCATGATCCCCACCACAGTAATGGTGACCTTTCAGAACCCTCCAATGACTTCCTGTTGCATGGAGACCAACATTCCCTTTCTTTATCAGGCTCCTGCCAAAGCCCTGCGCTGGAATCCTGTTCTGACCTCCTTCTGCCTCCCTTTACCTGAACACTGCCCCAGTCACTTTGTCTCCTCTCCAGTTCCTGAATACCCCAAACTGCCTCAGGGACTTTGCACCTGCTTAGGCCTTTTTGTAAGCCTCTCCTTCCAACTAACCACACAAAGGACTCCTAGTTATTCAGATCCCGACTCCGAAGTGCCTTCCTGGGTGAAGTTTCCCTGAACGCCTCCTGCTGTAATTTCATTTTTAGCACATTTATGCTCTTGCAAGAAATCCTGCTTTTGCACCATGGATGCCTATCTTCTGTCACATTCAACTTGAAATAAGGTCTTTGAAAGAAGGGTTTTTTTTTTTTATCTCAGTCAGCACTATTTATTAAGCACGTGCTGAGTACTTAATAAATATGAGTTAAAGGAAAGGATGATTGAAACTTCAATTCAGAGAAGGCATGTTCTGCATTATTAGACATGTAGAAAGATATTTTGTACCATCAATTTCACTATAGTCAATGGCCCCTTGATCTTTACCATCAGCTTCCAGAGCATGGGATTAAGCTTTGAGCTACGAAAGGACCTCCCTAACTTTCATTAGGGTCAGGCTAGTAAAAGTCTTATTCCCAGTAAGGGAAAGCAAGAGCATTAATCTAACTAAAATGTCAATTGCCCCGAGGTGTGGAAAATATTTTAAAATTCTCCATTTGCTCTTCTTGTGGTTAGTATCCTTCGTCGAAACCTTTTCTTCAAATTGTATTCATGCTTAATAAATGGAAGAAGAGAGTTTTCCCAGAATACTATAAAACATGCCCAGCTAGATGAGGCTTATAGTTCTAAGTACCTTCCTAACTGTCCCAGTGCCTGGAGGGTGGAAACTAAGGGCTGAGAAGGGGAGGAGGGAAGTCATGGATATACAGAATTTGACAATTGCTCAGAGAGAAAAGGAGAAAAGTTAAATTTAGAGCCCAGAAGGGATCAGAACCCCAGAAGGGATCAGAACCCCAAACCTTCTTTATCAGGGGTTCACATTACTGAATCAGCAGATCAGCTGGCAGGTGCCGCCCAAAGTCTGATGGTCAGTAAGGATGGAACACTCCTGGCCTCACAGCCCCACTTCTGATGGCAGACACCCACCACCACCAAGGGTGAACAAGTGGTCCATCCTGGGCCAATCATAATCCTCCATCTCCATGGCAACCCTGACAGGCCCAAGTGTGGTTCACCTGACCCAATCAGGCCAGAAAGAATCCTTCTCTGAGATTTCCCTGGTTGGAGCTAGAAGGGAAGGGTCCTTGTAATCTGTAAAGACTCAGCCCAGAAAGACATAGATCAAATTCCCTGAGGAAAGGCCACTCACTTCTGAGAGAGCAAAACAACCCAGCAGGATGGGCAAACAAGATAGCAAGTCCCTTGGGGACTGTGTCAAGAGCAGAGGCCTTGGTAACTACTCATTTGAGTTTCCCAACAGCAGCATCCCAGGGACAGCTTCCCACCTCAAGTCCCTGTGCCTTTTTTTCTCTGCCTAAGTGCTTTCTCCAGCCTCTTTTTGGCTCTGATCTGATCCCAAGCACAATCCCACCAAAGAAGCTTAGGTTCCCGGGGCAACCTCCATTCAGCAGGAGAAAGGCATTGATGAATAACCCCTCCAGAGGCAGCAGTGGGACTGTTCGGAGCCCTACTCAGACAAGGCTGCATGACACATCCTCCTCAGAGGCAAGCAGAGAGCTTCTTTAGACCCAGGGCTCAGCGCAGGATGGCACTCCTGGAGCAGCCAGCTGGAGAAGGAGTTTGAATACCCTCCAATGGCAAGGAAGCAGAGATGTGTAGCCCTTCCCATCTGACACTTCATGGAGGGAGGGGCTATATTCTAGAGAGGAGAGGATGCACTGGTGCCCTCTGGGTCATGGTTGGGTCTTCAGCCCACATTTTGACTGCTGTCATCCCCATGAAGAGCCATGCCTTTTACTTCAGTGATATCTAGTTCTAAAGCTCTTTCACTTCCATTATTTAACTCTGTCTTCTTAACCTAGAATTCCAGAACACAGATTTGATGCACATTTCACAGAGGAGGGAGCTCAGGCTCTAGCTCTGGGAGCTGAAGTAGCTGCCAGTTCTGCAGGGCCAAGGTGCATTTCCAAGAAGAAAAAACAACTTCCCTGGCTCCAGAGGATGCGCATGTTTTTCAAATGCCCATCAATAACTTCAAGTTTGCCTCAGCATTCTGCTGAGTGTATGCTTACTGATCCAGACTGATGCACTCCATTTTTCTGTTGATTTGAGTGAACTTGACTATTTAATTAACCTTTCAAAAGTTCAGTTTAATGAGTGACTCACTCAGCTGCATACACCTACAGGCAAGAATCCATTTGTTCACTCAGACAGTCAACACATAAACCTCAGGAATTTGCTGGGTTCAGGGATCCAAAGATTTCTTGAGATGTCAGTTTTCAATGCTTATTTCACTTAGGGTTGCTAGGAGATAAATTGTTTTTTCTTAAAAAATCCATTTGCATAAAGACCAGGAAAGCATTTTAATAATGTCAGTATATAGCCAAATGGACTAAAGTGCTAAAGTGACAATTTTTCACTGGGTAATTAAGCTTCCAAATTTAAATGTTATGAAAAAGATATACTTGTATTCCATGGAGGTCTGTTCACTTAGGTAGCTAATTATTTTTCAAGAACAACACTGAGTCATGTTAGACATCTTCTTGATAATCTAATAATAAACTACTAGGAGATATTTCCTGTCCTAGCACATAAGCAGGAATGAAAAATCAGTAGAGTTTTAATTGTAGAATTCTGGGAAATTCTTTCTTCTAATCACTACTACAAATCTTACAATCTGTCCAGCAGCCAGGAGTTAAATTGAAGCTTAGAGCTCAGGTCTAAATTGAGGCTTTCTTTCCTTGATACTCATGCTGTAACTGTCACTAATTCAAACTGATAGAGAGGAAGAATGTCTTGTCCATCTGTGCTGCTGTAACAAAGTCCATGATACTGCATAGTTTATAAACAAAAAAATCTGTTTTGGCTTTGGAGGCTGAAAGTCTAAGGTCAACACACCAGCACGTTTGGTGTCTGGTGCAGATGTGGTCTCTGTCTTGTTGCTGCATCCTCCAGAGGGACAGATGTAGAGTCTTCATGAGGTAGAAGAGGCAGGAGGGCAAAGGGGTTGAACATTGTGTAAAGCCTCTTTTTAGAGGGCTTTAATCTCATTCACAACGGCAGAGCATTCAATCTCTGCTAGAGGCCCCACTTAAATACTGTCTCATTGACGATCAAGTTTCAACATGAGAATTTTAGGAGACACATTCATACCCTAGCAAAGAGCTAATAAATGTATGTCAAACTGATAGAGAGGAAGAACATATATGTGTTTACACACCACACACACACACACGTACACACATGCGAGTGATCAAAATATACGGCGAATATTTAGAATTGTCCCTTCCTTTTCCTCCCCTTCCCTTCCCAGAGCTAACTCTCCCACACTACCAAACCGTATCATCTAGTTCCTCGGTATTTGTGCAGAAGTCCCACCTTGTGCTATTTTATTTCATCTCAGTAATAGAAGGTGACTCTGTGCAGGAGGACATTAAGCTCAAAGGACAGAGATGTAGGTGGTCTAGGGAATCTGACAAGTTTGTGTCCCATTCACAATTATATAGTATACTTTATTTAATCAATCACTTCACTACTATCATTGTACATTTGGTTTTTTCCAATTTTTTACCTTTATAAGCAGAGTTATAAGACACATTCCTATAGATAAATCCTTATTCTTATATATGACTCTTTTCTTAGCATAAATCCCTACAAGTAAAATTATTGGGTTAAAAGTTATACATAGTTTTGAGGCTTTTGATAAGTAGCACTAGCTACACAGCTATTTGCCTGTATTACATAGTTTTCAGGTTCTGTACCTTTCTTGTTAAGGTTATATCTCAGTATTTCATCTTATATTTGTGACTGTTGTAAATAGGATCTTATTCCAATATATTCCCTCCCAGGTTAGTGTATATGGTGGTCTATCAAAAAAGATTTCTATTTTTATATCATCATGCTTTAATTTTGAAAAGTTATTACATTTCCTTGGTTCGAATTTTAAAGTTTGAAAAGGTTACAGAGTAACAAATCTACCAACATTCCCACCATTGGAGAAATCAATGTTACCTGTTTCTCAGGTAGGCGTTAGAGACATTTTGTTCACACGACAGAAACGAGCCAGCACACACACACTCGCACATGCAACATGCCTTCTCCCTGTGATGGTCCTAACTATTCTGCGTCCCTTGCTCCTAGTCACAGTATCTTGGGGATTATCCTCGGTGTGCACCACAGGGCTCCTCCACTTTTAGCCAGTTCCATCAGAGTGTGCACACCGTAATGTATTTAACCCTTTCACTGATGATTGGCACTCAGAATGTTTCTAATCTTTTGCTATTTAAAAAAAAAAACAGCAGTAATAACTTTGCAAAAGTATCATTTCATAAACATTGGAGTATATCTGCAGGGCACATCCCTACCTGTGAGACTGATGTTCATTTTCTAGAAAAGTGTTAAATAATAGGGGCAATAGTGGCATCCTCATCTTACACTTTAAGAGGAAGAGTTTTAGCAGAGCACTAGTAAATGTGATCTTGGTTGATCGTCTGAGAAAAGCACTTTAATATTATACAAAAGTGTTTTCTATCTCTGGCTTGCTGAGAGAACATTAGCAGTGTTTTAAAGAATCTAACCAATACTAGATATTAAATTGTATTAAAATGTTTTCAGAATATATTCAGAAACTGTATATTTTTTCTTTGTTTTATTATAAATTTTATTAACAGATTTTAAAATTCTGAATGAACTATTCTTGCATTTCCAAAGTAGGATACTAAATTTCTGATAAAGTACAAGACTCAGTTACCTAGCATTCTATTTAGCATTTCTGCATCTCTTATGTTTATTCAGATGAGAAGCTACTGTATGATTTTGTTTGGTAACAAGTTCACTATATGACCTCAGTCTATTACCAGGATAACATTGTCGGATGAAGACATGTAATTTATGTGGATCTTCTGAATGGTGTTCATAAAGTCTAGATATTATAATTAGCTTGTTCTTTAGGAATCTTCATCTCTGAGTGAATTTTGCTTTTTTCTAAACCCGTATATTTAAATTGCAATTTAATTTCATAGCTTCCATCACCTGTCTGCCGGATATCGTCAGGGAATCGGCTTATTAGTGCTGTGCAACCTCTGGCAAGTTCTGCAGTCTTTCTCAACCCAATTCTGTCTCATGGTAGGAGCATTTCACGAGGATTAGAAGAAATTTTACAAGCTGCGTGTCGTGGGTGAATGTTGTAATCCCAGCAATTTGGAGGCAGAGACAGGAGGATCACTGTGAATTTGAGGTCAGCTTGGGCTACACTGTACGGTTAAGGCCAGCCTGGACTGCATAGCAAGACCTTGTTTCAAAAGAAAAACAACAACAAAAAAAGAAACTTTACATAAATGTTAGCACAATACTATAGGGTACTATGGCAGATGTTGCCTTTCTTGTTAGCCAGTCCCATCTCATGGAAGTTAATGTCATATTGTGCCTATCCACTAAGTGCTGTGTGGGTGCTCAAATAAGACATGTGTGTGAAAATGAACTGGAAACAAAAGCACTAGACAGATGTTAGCTATTATCAGAGTCATGTGGTCTAACGTTCCCCATTAGACAAGTATGATTTCTTCACATTAATCTTTTGAACTGATGTAGCTTACAGCAGTGTGTTGCGATACATTATATAAACACACATATGTAAGTCAGGAGTTACAAAAGTACTCAAAAAATTGTTCTATAGCACCTTAAATGTTCCCCTGCAATTCTGTACACAGGAGTGACTTTAATGGAATATACCATGCCCCACATGTCTGGCTCAGAGGCAAATAGTTTTGACCCTGGGCCTGGCTTGTGCCGCCTGCATTAGAGAGACAGTGTAACCTGGTGATGGGCAGCGTGAGCTCCAGAGCCTGTAGAGGCAGCTCGGCTCTGCACTCCCTCCCCACCACTTAGCTGTGAGCCTGCACACAAGTGATTATCCTCTCTGCATCTTCCAATGGTTCTGACAGAAGTCTGCCTCATATGAAATTGTGAAAATCAAAACATGAATCACTCACAGTCAAACTTTTAAAACCTTGCCTGACCTAGGGGAAGCATCCAGTAAGTGTCTGGTGCCATCTGTGTTATTTTTATTACTCTGCTCTACTCTTGATTGCCACAGGAAGGAAGACTTAGGTGGTGGATGGTGAAAGTCTGAAAGATTATATATAGCTGGTTTCCATCAGAGATCCCAGTCCACAAATCCCTGCAAACCCTCACCCTTTAGTTCTCTCCTAGTAAGTGGAAGCCAACCAGACCTGGAGATAAGGGGCCCCAGAGTGCATGGATTGCTCTGGGAGATCTCTCCCACAGACAGTGTTGATTGCTGGCTCCTTCACTTTCTGAGGCTCACCCTGGGGAATTTCCCGATAGATACCCTTGAGTCTGCTGTAGTTTTTCCTACACTCTGGTTGATCCTAGAAACTTAGTGTTCCTGTACCAGTGCAGATCTTATCTTCACCTTGAAACCACACCTCTAATACACAAGCACGTGTGTGGAACTACCACAGTAAAGCAAAATATTCCTCGGACTCTGAAGACCAGTTAGCAGGTGCATCATGTTGGTGTTGTTTACTCTGCTGCTGTCAACTTCTCTTTGTTGGAACTGACTTCCTTGCCTTCATGAGCATTAGCGCCCGACAGGACAGACAGGCTCTTGCCACTCACAAGTCAATGAGCTCTCATTTCTGAGTGGGGCCTGGGCTCACCAATAATTTCCTAAAGTGACAGTTACAATCAGGTCTTAACAAATGACTGCCCTGTACAATAGAACTGCAAATAAATCCCTACATGTTGAATGTGCTTATTGTTCTGTCTTGTTTGCAAACATGTACACTGCGAGATTATGATTATTTCAGAGCTTGGGAAAACAAAATGGTCTCCCAGCCTGTTTGAACACTAGTTGATTTTTTTTGGTTCCTGGAGAAATGCCCAACATTTTTGGAAGAGCATGTCTTGGGCAGCCTAAGGCCCCCAATTTGAGAAAACCTTGAGTAAAGAAAGCAGACAGGAAGGACATGAAGCAGGAGACTGCAGGTGGAGACCAGCCACATGAACAGCCCGCCATCCGCAGTCTCTCTCATTTGAACCCCAGTGTCTCCTCACTTCTGTGCAATGGCTCTCACCTAATTACACAGTGACAAATTCAGCAGTACCCTTTCCTTGCTTGTACAAAATGTAGTTACTTGAATTTTATGTTTCAACTTCTGTAGGAGATATAGGAAGAAAACCGAGTGCTTTTCCTACTCTCTTACATAGTTATTCAACATACTTTTCTTTCTTTTGATACCAGATGCGTTGGGTTCTTTTCCCCACACACTGTATTCCTCCAATGGACATCAACAAGGTGTCATTTAATTTAATTCACCTCTGACACTGTCTGCCTGGAGAGGGCATCAGATCCTACAGACAAGCTCAGTCTCACTAGACTGCCTCCCATGTCCCACGCCGATCAAAAGCAGCAGGCTGTGATCTGTGCTTCCAAACTACTGGCTATAAATTGAAATTCCAGTTTCCCTCTTTCAGGTAGGATTAATTTGCTACAGTGGGCTACAGAACTTAGGGAAACACTTTATTATAAAGGATATTCCAAAAGATACAGCTGAACAGCCAGTTGGGAGAGTAGCATAGGGCAAGGCATGTGGGAAAGGGCTTGGAGCTTCCTGCCCTCCCAGCAAGCCATCCTTAAAGAACGTCCATATGTTCAGCAATTGGGGCGCCCTCCAAACCATGTCCTTCTGGGTTTTATTAGGACCCAGAAGGAGGCTTTATCGGACCTTAATGGAGGCTTTATTGAACCTTAATGGAGGCCTTATCAGGTAGGCATGATTGGTTACATCACTGGCCACTGGTAATCAACTGAACCAACCATTCTGGGGTTGGAGAATGGGGCTGCAAGTTCCAACCCGCTAACCCCATGGTTGGTTCCTCTAGCAATCAGCCCCTCCCTGAGATTGTCCAGGAGCACCCAGCTGCCAGTCATCCCTTCAGCATGCAAAAAGACACTTAACCACTCTAGACATTCCAAGAGTTTTAGGGTTATATGCCAAGAACCAAGATCAGAGAGAAAAGAAAGAATCTCCCTCTGTGAAGTTGCCAGATTCTAGGAAGAATAATGGAATCTAAAGCCCTGGGTTTCTGTCCTGATTCTGCCACTCGCTGTGTGACTTCAGATAACACAAGCAGCTTCTCTGCACTTCAGTCTCTTCAGGGTGGTCAGTCTGTTGAGCTTGCCCTGCAATCCTGGCGAAGATTGTAATGAGACTCAATTAGGCTAATACATTAGAAAATTCTTAGAAGATGGAGACATCACACAAAATACAAGGTATTCTCACAGTGCCATGTGGGGTTAACTCCTGTTAAATGCTTTGAGGAGGAAGCATAAAATAAGAATTTAAAATGAACAAATGCATAAAAGGACAACAATTTTATATTCTACTTGTATGAGGTTCCCAGAATAGCAAATTTAGAGACAGAAAGTAGAAAGGTGATTACTTGAGAAGAAGGGGAAGTGGGGAGGAGGGTTTGAGGAGTGAGTGTAGATGAGGGCAAAGCTTCTGTTTAGGATGACCAAAGTTGTGTAGATGGATGGTGGTGATGGGTGTGCAACAATGTGAACATACTTAATGCCCCTGAACTGAGCACCTTAAAATGGTTAATTTTACATTATTTGAATTTCATCAGAATTTTAAAGAGAAAAGAAAGATGTGGGCTTTCCTAGCAGAGCTGGCGCAGGTGGACATGTCGCTGGAAGAACACAGAGAGGGGACAGCTCATTGTCTTCCCTGGAGCTTGGAGGAGCCATCTGAGGCCACAGTTGCAAACAACCAGCTTTCCAAGGGTGCAGGCCTCAGCTGCCCCCTGGCTATGTTCGAGGGAAGTAGGGGCCAGGCCTCATTTTAACCTACAAAAACTTAAATTTTCAACTTCTGGTTTCTAAAATACAGTAGCCAACTGTCTTCACCAGTAAGCAAAGCAATAGGCTACTTACTAAGCCAGCAGAAAAGGTTGAAAGTAAATGTATGAAAAAAAGATGTTCCTGCTAAGAGGAAAAGAAAGCAGATGTAATAAAATTATTACTAGACAAGATTGAACTCACAGTGAAAATCATTAAAGGAGGAAACAGGGATATTCTATATTGATGGGAAGGTCAAGCTGTGCTCTCAAGTGCTTAGCAACACAGCTTCCACATATGTTAAGATCAGAAAGGCTTGATCAGCTCATGTTAGAGCTTCACATGCTCTCAGATATTAATCAAGTATATAAAGACATTTCTTCCCCTAAAGAGTCCCCAAACCCACATTTTTAGAAATTTAAAAGCATAATTCTATGCAATACATGGGTCAAAGAAGAAATTATACTGACACTTTTGAAATATTAAGAAGTGAATGGCCAAGGAAAATAAAACATCAAAATCAATGTGTTTTTGCTAAAGCATTACTCAGAGGGAAAGTCAGAATATCTATCCGAAAAGTGAAAAGATTAAAAATTAATAAACTGGCATACATTAGAATAAGAACCACAGCAAGAAAAGTAGAAGGAAGGAAATTATAAAACTACCAAGAAATAACTGACCAGAGAGGAGCCCTGTGTCAACATATCTTAACTGTCAACTTGAGGGGACTAGAAGACTCTTGGATAGGTGACTGGATGGGGACACTGTACTCCTCGGTGGATTAATCCACTGGTGACTACAGCTGAACATGCAGTTAGGAGGTGGGGACTTGTTGGAGGAGATGGTCATGGGGATGAGCCTTTGGGGAGTATCAGTCTCTGGTTGGTGCTCTTCCTTTATGCTCTGCTTTCTGGCTACCATGAAGTGAGCAGCTTGGTGCTACCACTCCCTTTTGCCATGATGTTTCGGCCTCAGTGCCAACCATAGACTGAATCCTCTGAAACTGTGAGCCAAAATAAGCCCTTTCTCTTTTAAATTGTAGGTGTCAGGTGTTGTATCCCACAAATAGGAAACTTGATCAATACAACCCACACACAACCAACATCTGTTTTACTATTCAGACAAACATATGGCAAGACTGAATAAAGAAATAACAAAAGGAGAAAGAAAGGAGTCACAATAAAAACTCTTAGGCAGAAAAAGAGGAATATAACTATCATGATAATTAAGTTTTCAAAAATCAAAAGAATACTTTGGTGTAAGTATTCTTGATTCTACAATGTTTGAAAACAAGTGAAAATGGATGGTTTTAAGAAATGTATATTAAATAATCATGAATTTTAAAAATCAAAATTAATCTACTAAATAAATGGAATTGGAGCAAAAATTTTTGTTCACAAAAGGCCTCTGAGAATCACCCATCCTGACAGATGAGTTTTAACAGACCTTTGAATAATAAATAGATTGTCCCTCTCTTATATAAACCTTCCTCCCTCCAAAATAAATAAATAGGAAAAAAATTTCACAATTCCTTTTAGGAAGCCGGCATCACATTGACACAAGACCAGGCAAGGATGTTCAGAAAGAGGAAAATTGGCCAATCTTCTGCACTGACCCTCAGCCCTTCATCTCTCGGCTGGTCTTCTCCCTCTAGAGTGTATCTTCTTTGCAGCCCAGGGTGATCTATTTAAAGTATAAGTCCGATGACATCATTGGCCTGTGCCAAGGCCTCCTTCTGCACAGCGAGAACTGTAGGCTGTTTGCACCCCGTCCTCAGCCATACTTCCATCCTGTCCTCTACTGCTGACTGCACAGCACCCTTATTGCTCTCACACTAAGAGTGCTCCTGATTCAGGGTCTTTGCACCAGCCACCCTTCCAACATTTATACGGCTCACTCCCCACCTTTGGCCAGCCTCTGCTTAATGCTCCACCATCAGAGCGGCTTACCTTGATCACTTTATCTGAGATGCCAGTCACTCTCTACATCCTTCCCAAATTACTTTTGGCATAGTAGTTAGCATTGTCTCTTACAGTAAATATTTATTGTGTATTTATTATTGTTTCCTTCTCTAAAATGTTAAGTCTAAAAGAAAAATAAGGGACTTTGTCTGTCTTGTCTCCCAGTGAATCCTAAAGTCATAGAACAGTGCCTAATACATTACCGGTTGTCTTAGTTACTTTTTTTTATTGCTGAGACAAAATACCTGATATTCAAAGTTAAAGAGTTTATTTCAGCTCACAGTTCGTAGAGGTTTCAGTCCCTACTCAGCTGGCTCCAAGGCAGAGCAGCTTAGCAAAGGGGCATCACAGAAGAGAAACAGTTCATGGTGTGGCAGGCAGAAGGCAACAAACAGCCAAAACAGCAAGCAGTAGCAGCAACAGTACAGCAGCAGGAGCAGCAAGCAGCAAGCTGCCTTTCCCTTTCATGCCATCCAGAATATCAGTCTTTTGGGTGATGCTACCCAGAATTATGCTGATTCCAATTAGTGGGCTAATCTAGTACTGCACACCCTCGATCCCAGTATCATACACCCTAGATCTAGCCAGCTCCAAAAAGCCTCACCCATGAGCACATGAGGCTTCGGGGAACATCTAGATACAAGCCATAATAC
Source organism: Hystrix cristata (assembly GCA_004026905.1). Lineage (NCBI taxonomy): Eukaryota > Metazoa > Chordata > Mammalia > Rodentia > Hystricidae > Hystrix > Hystrix cristata. The sequence continues at coordinate 65,224 of PVJO010005913.1, forward strand.
TGGTACTCCAAAATACTTCTTAGACCAAAAAATAAATCTCATATATAAAGCTAGATGTCAAATCCCTATTAAAACATTAGCCATCTGAATCCAGTAATTACTTAAAGAAAGACACTAATAATAACAGAATCATTTGTAGGTTGCACTTATCTCAGGAATGCAAGGATGGTTCAACATGAGAAACATGTGCTGCTGGCACCATTGCAGGCTGAATAACACCTCCTCCCCTGCTATGTCCATGCTTAATCCCTAGAATCTGTGACTGTGAGACCTCTATGACAAAAAGAGCTTGGCAAGCATGATTATAGATGCTGACATTGGGGTGTCACCCCGGATGATCCAGGTGAGCCCAATGTAATCATTAAGATCCTTCTAAGTGAGGAGGTCAGAGTCAGACAAGACATGAAATTGGGAGCAGAGGTTACATGGGAGAAGGAAGAGGGATAGAAAAGGGAAAGAGATGGAGATCTGAAGATGCCAGACTGTTGGATGTGAGGATGGAGAAAGGGACCATGAGCTGAGGAATGAATGTCAATGGAAGCCGGAAAAGACAAGAAGACAGAATCTCCCCAGAGCTTCTGCTGACACCTTGATTTTAAGAATTCTGAGCTCTAGAAATATAAGATAATAAATGTGTGTTGTTACTAAATTTGTTATAGCAGTAGCAAGAAACTAATATGCTAATTTGTCCAATTAACTGATTAAAGAAAAAAATAATCTCAGTAGATAGATGCAAGGAGAGCATTCAGCCACTTGCAGCAAAAAGTGGCAGAACAGGCCTCTGCATCTCCCTGGTAAGGCACAGACAGGCCTCTCTACACAGAGTACTGTTCCAAGTGCAGCTGAGGATGACAGGTGAGCTGGGACTCTGGAATCCATTGTTCTCAGCAGGGAGTCTGGACTGTGTAAATCTGCAGTTTCTCCTGCTACTTTCTTCCTCTGTAAATGGAATGAAGGATAGTAGGTACTTCAGACAGCCATCGTGGGGTTACACAAGCCAACCCAGGCAGTGCTTAGAGCAATTGGCTCCTGGGAACTGCCGGCTGAGAAAGAGTGTGTGCCAGCTAGTGTTTTCACTTTCCAGCAAGTGCCCACATTGCCCTTCTGACCCAGCATCCAGAGTTTGCAGCGCACGGCTTCAAGCCCCAGCTGTCTTCTCCATCCATAGCTGAGGCTTGGACTTCACATCTAAACTGCTTTTACCACTGTGACTGTGAAGTCAGCCCACTGTCCTGCGTGACAGAGCCCTCCAGATCCCACCTGCCCAGGCTGCAGCTACTTGTAGGTTTAGCTCCAGCCTTATATCCACTGTCAGCAGGATGCACAGATCTCCTCTCTCCCACATGTGGTTGCTTGTGTGTTCCCAGCTTACCTTGGAGACTCAGTGAGAACAGCAGCCTAGCCATGACAATACCGATGTGCGCTTGTGGCAGTACGGTCTGTGCGTGCCACTTCTTTGTAAACTCACAGCAATTCCAGGGTAGCACCGGTGGGGGATGGGGATGACAAAGGCTGAGTTGGTTGGTCAGTGAGTGACGGTCACCCCCATCTGGGTAACACCAAGGCCAGTGCTCTGTTTGGCTTTACCCCTCCCCTGATGTGGGTTTGCACACTGTTGAGCAGTCAGTTCCTGCTCATCTCTAGGAAGTGGATTCCTGGCAAAGTCTGCTCTTCTAGGCTGTGACAAGGCTCTGGCCACGACCTCTCCCCAAACCAAGAGTCTTGTGCTAACTTGGCCAAAACTTTTGTGCTACAAAATAAATTCAGAGGGTGCGTTTTTACCACCTTCAACATCTCTTCCAATTCCATATTTAGCTAACCGGTAGATCTTACTGATTTCTGCTTGGAGGTTTTTAGAGACCCAGAAGATTCACTATAGGAAATCAAATCCACTCAGAACGAGTAGCTGAGCCCTCTTTAATCATCAGCCAGAACTGTTTCAACAATAACTTACTTTGCTGGAATTAAATGCACCTTTGCTGCAAAAGAAATGACTTGACATCAAGTTATCTTGAAAATTCCATACCATGTTTAGAAACTCCCCATCCAAAATTATTTCTCTGATCCTATCAATGAATCATTAACAATGTGAATGTGAAGTTGACCATATCAACTCTTTTTGCACAAATAAGAAATACTGGAGTTATCTTTCTTAGCCATAGCCTTGCCTCCCCTTCCCTTCCCCTTCTCCCTCTTCTTGAAAAATCAGTCACTGAAAGATTAAAAGGGTGCTCATTTTGGATTTTTCCTCCGAAAATAATAGGGAAAAATATTCTTAAAGATTTGGTAAATGGAGGGAGAAAAATATCAACCACAACCCCAGCAAACCGAAACAGCTAATGCCCACCGTGACCCTTGAAGATATTCAATCTGAAGTCTGCCTCAGTGTGTAGCCATGGAGACCGTGTCCTCGGTGGTCAGGACAGGCTGAGGACCAGCACGAACCGGGGGCAGGCCACCAGCCCTGCCTGTGGAAGGGCAGCAGCGTTCTGTTTCACATGGGCACAGGCACCTGAGTTTCCGCCTTCCTTCATTCTTTTGTGGACGCTCGTTCCTATTCATTTCTCATTTTTGGTTTTGTTTTTCTGCATTTCCTTCCAGGCAAGGTCCTTTAAGAACTGAGTCTTTTGTTATACATACTCTCAAGTTCTACACATGCAAGAGGTCTTGGAGACACGGGGAGTGGAATTTGCCAGTCTGCTTGGGAAGAGGTGGCCACTGAGCACAAGTTCACCCTCTTCAAGGTCGCACACCTCACTGCAATTAGTAATATCTTTCACTGCTCAAACAATTTGCTTTAAAAAACAAAACCAAAAACAAAAAAACCTCTTTAGTTGTATCTTTCCAGAGTGCAATACCACTCTGTATTGTATTTGTGCAAATACTACTTCATAGTCCAATATTTTGGGATGGGTACTAGTTAGAACCTCCAAGTGTGAATCCCTCTCTGAGCCTCAGTTTCCTTATTTATAAATGTTGAAAGTCTCTAAGAATCCCTCCTGGTGCTCTGACCGTATCAGCTTGCCTCGGCGGAAGCTGTGACTGTGAGACTTGCTGTCCCCAGCTCAGCCCTGCCCTGGACTGTAGGACTGGTGCTGACCTGAAGCAGGGGGGAGTGAGGAAGTTTCAGCACTCACTCCAGGATTTTCCATTTGATCGAGGCCTCATGTCCATAGTTCGGTTCAGGAATCAGACTTGGGACCACCTTAAGTAGGCAGCAAACACAAAAGGGCCTTGGCTCAGAGCTGGGCACTATGCCAGGACACACGGAGGAGTTGTCCCAGTCCCTTTCAGAGCAGCCAACAGAGGCAACAGACAGGACAAACTAAGCAGAACAGATGACCTGGGACTGTCCTAGTGCCTGGCCCCCACCTGTGTCCAGCCCAATGAATGTCTGGGTCTCTATGCCTGAACCCAAACCTGGCCTGAGCTTGTGATCCATTTAGCAGCCATCCCACTTCCCCGCTCCCACCCTGTTGCCTACCACGGCCCATTTCTATGTGAGTCTTAGCTGGGACTGCACTGATAATGGGAGCTTAGCTGATGCCCTCCGTCAAGCAAGAGCAATTGCTAAAAAATACCAGATAGTTGCTGAGTCCAAAAGCAATTTTGTTTTAGCTTGCTTGTTTGGCCAGAAGAGTTGGCAGGTAGAAGGGCTGATTCAATTTGGTTCCCTGAAATAGAAGAACTGGGAAATGAAGTATTTTTGTGACATGTAAGCATACTTGTATCTATTAATGACCACATCCCAATATTTTGGGTCTAATTTTCAGTTAATAACAGTTAACATTTATTGTATGCTTACACTGTGTGAGGAACTTTTAATTAATAACCACATTTAATCTTTATAGGAGCCCTCTAAGACATGTCGATTATTATGGAAACTATAATGATGACTATGTGGGGAACTTCCTGTAACTTACTAAAGATGCCTGGCTGGGAATAGCAGTGTCGGGTCCCACTTCAGAGGTCCACCGTCTCCCAACCTTTGCGCCCTATCGCTCCACAGAGGGTGAGCTAAGAAAGCAGATGATTGCTTGTTTGTTTGAGGTGCAGACACGGAAGATAATTCAGGAATTTGTAATTGCTCATCCCTGCTGGGGGATATTAGCTAGACATTAGCTGTAATGTGAATCATGACACTGGTTTCTGGCTGAATTATTACCTGTGCACAATAGTGCTTGCCAGCCTGCCAGCTTGGTTTAGAAAATGCTGGACAAGATGGTGCCCACCTCTTCCAGTTGTTACCCACTGCTGACGGCTCATCCAGGGAGCCCGGGGCCCCACCCACCCTGTATTGTTAGCTGGCAGTCTCTGGCCTCAGTCCTGATTCTGCAGAGTGAGTAGTGACCCAGGGACGTTTTTAGGGATGCCAATGTATCATAGCCCACAGACCCTTCAGGAGCCGCGTGGGAGGGCAGTGCCTAGGTCACACAGACCTCCCCCAGGCCTGGATGGAATGCTGCCTTAGCGTCCCCACCCTGACAGGGTCCTGGGGGCAGTGCTGAACTCTGAAAGTCTCCCTCCTCCTGCTCTTGCTGTTCTGTGGGAGAAGGCAGGCACAGAAGGGCGTGTCTACAGCCCCAGAAAGGAGGTGATGAGGAAGTGACCTAGCTAGATCCAGGGAAGCGCGGTGGGGCAGAGAGGCCTCACAGACCACCCCCACTGCCTGGAAAGTCACTGGCTTCCTTATCTGTCAAGAAGAAGGGGCAAGGCTGCTGGGGAGACCGAGAGCCCAGCTGTGGCTCCCACCTCACTCTTGGGACACAGACTAGCCCAACATCCATCTCCAGGGAGGTGTGTCCAGAAATACACAGGGCCTGCATTTTCATCACGAAATCTGAAGTGAAAATTGTCATTCTTTATTCTAAAACATAGCAGAGCAAGCACTCTTCGTTTATTACAAATAAAACTCAGCTTCCAACACAGCATCTGTCAGAACCAAGAATGTTTTTTCTCCTTTCTTCCCCACTTTGAGACATGATCTTGATATGCCCAGGTTAGCCTTGAATTCCTGGGCTCAAGTGATCTTCCTGCCTCATCCTCCAGAGTAGCTGGGACTGCAGGTGTGTTCCCCCAAACTCTTCTCTAGGGAGGATTTTCCCCACTCCCTGAACTGTCCCACACCGTCCCGCACTTTCTCACACTGTTCCCTGCAGCAGCCTTTCGGAGCCCAGCGGAGCCACTCCTGATTCCTTCTACCTGGAGTCCACCTGTCCTTCCGGGGTGCTCCCCAGCAGGGCATGGACTGTCCACGCACAGTGCCAGGCCCAAGCGCTAGAATTCAGCAGGGTGGAGAGGGCAAGGTGAGGAGACGCAGTCGGGCTAGATGCGCCCCAAATTCTCCAACCAGGGCTTCTGTTGTGTTAGTTTAATTCTTGATCCTATCTCCATGCTACGTAGGACTCCATCCCCTTTTGTAAAAATTAACATTTGTGTCTTTCCCATGCAATACCTGTTCACGACATACTAAAGGCACGCGGGTAAAAGAGTGCAGTCTGCTTAGTAAGCTGCACAGCAGAGTCGCAGCGGGGCTTCTCCCGGGTCCGCAGGTCCCGCCCGGAGGCTCCAGCACGGCCCCGCCCTGCCCCCCGGGAAGGTGGGAGCGGCGCCTGCCCGCGGCCGGCAGAGTGCGGACTGGGAGAAATTCGGCCCATCTTCCCGGAGCGATCTCCGCCAGCGGGGCTTTCCAGTCTCCCAGGGAACCCACTCCCCGCCCCCCAGATTTCCTGACTGAAGCCTAAACCAAGCCGAGCGCACCAGGGAGCGGGTGCGGCCGTTCTTACCCCTGGCACGCGATTGGCCGCAAAATTGGGGGACGCGCTAAACTGTTGCCTAACCCAGCAATCCTGTAGGCCGGTTCCAGGGTCACCAGTGGGGACCTCGCGACAACAGAGGGGAGCGGGCTGCGGGCCGAGCCTGCAAGACTGAGCCGCTCGCGCCCCTGAGGTCTCGACCCTCCAGCCCGCAAATGTCCAGAGAGTGAAGCGTCCAAGTAAAAGTAGTCTGGCTGGGCGCAGTGGGCACGTCGGGTAAACTCGGTAGATTAAACCCGACGTGCTGGCGCTTGCCTATGTATGATCCCAGCAGTCTGGGAGGCTGAGGCAGGAGAATCGCGAGTTTGAGCCCAGTCTGAATGATTTAGTGAGACTCTTTTCAAAATAAAAACTACAAAGGGGATGAGGGCTGTAGATGTAGCTTGGTGCAAAGTCTCTGGCTTCAGTCTCCGTTACCAAAAAACTCAAAACAAAACCACAAATAACAACAAAAACCCGGATCATTTTGCTCCTGTGTTGAAGGGTAAAACTTGAGCCTTAGAGGATCGGTCTCCTTAGCACTATCTCTGGTTCAGCCCGGGCCTCTCCCAGGAACGGGGCTGATGGTCCCCAGAGGGCACCTGCTGATGATCCTAGGCCCAGGGTCTGTGTGGGAGAGCGGATGCGTGGGGAAGGGGAAGAAAAAGAGGCACTTTTTCCCCGTAAAACTGTATTCTGTGAGACTCGGCAAGCACGGGGAGGAAAGACTCATTTTGGGAGGGGCGGATGCCAGATGGGCACCAGGGAGCAGCTTCCTCCCTCTCCCATTGCTCTTAGGCTCTCGGCTCACTTCATTTCAATTCCCAGATAGAATAAATCTATATAGTCGGGAATCACATTCTCCCAACTAATCTCACTAGCCAGCATAGTGCCATATGAGATAAGCGCTTAATACTTTTTTTTTTGGTTGAAAAAAAAAGCATATGAATAAGCAAAAGAACGGATGAGGGAGATTCACTGGGTCCAAGATTTGTCCATCTTCAGATTCTAGTTGCAGAAAATCTAACCATAGTTCTCCTTATTTATCAAAACCGATTTTGTGGGTTTTTTTTAAATGCATCTACAAAGTTTTTATTTAGCACCTACTATCTACTTTTTTGTAATTGAGGGTGCACTAGTCCTGTGGGAACTTTGTATCTAGGATCATTCTTAAACTGAATCAGTGTTCTAAAAATCAGTGCCTACAATCTCACTAGCCATGTAAGTAGGAAAAGGGTAAGAGACACTCCTAACTGAACACCTTTGTAAGAGTTTTTTGCCTACAATGAAATATATTCAAGAATGATGAGATGTCAATAGCTTTCTAAGTTTTCAAACATCTGTACAAAAATCCAAACTCTAGACCCCATCTCCTTGTCTCTCCAAACAGATAATTATACTTGGTGTATTAAAGTCTTATATCTTTGACCTATCCAGTGCACAAAAAACAGTTTAACCTTTAAACCAAGTCATGTACACCATCTTACTCCTAGAAAGATGAATTTATGTTACTCTGTCAAATCAGTATCAACCTGACCTTTAAACACATCAGTGTTTCTTGGAAAAATATTATGGCTGGGATGCCTACTGCGGTAAACAATATTAGCTGCTTCTACCCTGAGCCGAGCCATGCTGAGCTGGGGCTTAGCAAAATAAGGGGCTGGGAGTCAGCAGGGACCAGAGTTCTTCTGACAAACTCTACAGGATATGAAGAACAACGTAAATGTGCCAGAGTTGGCAGATATATTCCTATATTACTGTTCCAGAGATAACAGCTGAGGTGAATCATTTCCCACCACCTACCATTCCAGATTATTTCAAATTCTGAAGGGACCCTATTTATTTCATTGGTAGCTAGCAATTTACTTAGCTGAAGATCATTATATTTATGTGTCTGTGAAATCCTCACAATAATTACACATTTGAGCTGTCTCAGATGTGCTATATGTATTCTCATTAGTCATATACTTGCGAGGATATTATCACATTTTTTCCTAGCAACCTTCACAACATACATATAAAGCGCCCAACTGAATGTGAACTTTGATTCTCACAGTTTTCTTACATATTAGATTTATCAAACAGCAGGGTGACCTGCATTCACATGCAAATGCTTACAGGATGCTGGGAAATTGTCTTAATTTCTCTTTTCTCTTGATAACTTCAGTGCTGCAGCCCTGAAAGATATTGTATTGGGCAGCGGGGAGAACAAACCTAGCTGAGATCTGAAATTACTTTAGGAGTTTACCAAAAAGTTCCATAATGGGAAATATTTATAAGCAGTATGCTTCCTTCCAAACCATAAAGTCATTGAAGGAGAACTACAAGGCATTTGTAATTTCCAGCATTATCAAGCAAGTGTCCCCACGTTGAAGCCTGGACAATATTCAGGAGGCTGGTTTATCCGAAGGGCCGGTGTTGTAGTTTTAAACCCAGAGATTAGGCAAGGGATCAGCCTTGTGGTTTTGCTCATTTCCGTCTTTCCCATGTTTATTTCGAAAGAGCCTACTATTATACACATGGCGATTCTCAGAACATCTCTAACCTTGACAGCAAAGAATGATGCTCCCTCCTGAGTGCTGATCCCAAGAGAACGTGGGGATTATTCATGTGTCCAAGAATTTACAGAACTCTGAGCTCAGAGTTGGGAGGCGTATATTGCATTTACCTTAGTTTACCAGAACACATTTCGTGTGGTCACTGGATTTACACGTGGCTTCCTGACTGTGGCAAACCCCATGTGTATGTGGAGTATACCTGTTTATGCCCATCTTCATCTACCCAGCAGCTGGTACGGTGCCCGGCACATAGTAGGTACTCGATGATATTTACCAGATCAGAAAATGGCAGAAGGACTTGCAAGCACAAGGCCCTGAGTTCGATCCCTGGCACCAAAAAAGGAAAAAGAAAGAAAGAAAGAAAGTGGCAGAAAGACTTATCTTAACCAGCTCTATGTCTTTGGCCTGTAACCCCAACTCATATTTGACCTTTCTGGGGCTAAGAAGTCACGTGATGTTATTGTGTAGCTCTACAATATCCCCCCGAATTCTCACGTGCTCTAGGGTGGGGCTTTTGGAAGACGATTGGATCTCGGGACACTGTGCTCCCCAGTGGACTCATCCATTAATGAGGTCAGTAACTGAGTTTGGTAGCTGAGGCGGGAGGCTGCTTAGACGTGGGGGACAGGGAACAACAGCTCAAAGGCAGTCTCCCTCTCCACCTTCTCCGTTTTCTCTCTGAGGCTCCGTGATGTGAGCAGCTTTCTTCTGTGGCAGGCCCTTCCACAAGCCCCTTCCTGTCTTGGAGCCAGCACGCCCTGCACTAAAACATGAGCCAAAATAAATCTCTTCTCCTTTAAATTGAAGGTGTTGGGTATTTCATTCCAGCATTGAGAAAGTGATTAAGACACATGACTTTCCCATGTATGTTTGAAGTGAGAAATCAAATCTCCAGACCCATCAGAGGGTATCACATTCTTCCATTCCTGAAATATTGATTTAATAAGCACCTACTAGGTGCTAGGAACTTTGCCAGGCATAGGAGCAGCCGTGACGAGCAAGTCACACAGATGTAGTCTAACAGGAAAGCACATTTGGCAAGAGCTCACAAGAAAGAATTTTCCAGAGCAGGAAAATAGAAAGCAAGCAAGTACGTCCTTCATGGTAAAGAGAGGGGAGCATGTGGCTCCTATTAGCGTTCTGTGTAACCAGAATCCCCTGCCGTACTTGGTGGCTTCGAAGGGGACTTCGTGGAGTGGTGCAAATGTCTGTGTCTCTGTATGATGGTGCTTTCATCAGTTGTATACATTTGTCCCAACTCATCAAATGGTACATCTAAAAAGGGTGAATTTTATTAAAAATAAACAGTAATTTAACAAACTGGCTCTGTAAACCGAGCAAGCAAGCCAAGCATAATGGGCACTTTTGCACTCACAGATACAGATCAGGAGTTCGGGATGGACGTGGTGGAGCCCTTTGTCTCTCTCCATGAAACCTGGGACTTCAGCTCAGGGGTCACATACATGTCCGGGGCCCAGGCGCTGTGCTCAGGTGACCTGGTCGGTGCCCTCCCAGACACCTCCAGTCAGCCTCTTCTTTCAGCAGATCCTGCCTGAGCGTGTGCTAGTTGTCGGCACTGCTGTGGACACCAGGGCTGCACTAATGTAATAGACAAATAGCCCTGCTGTTGTATTCCAAAGAGGGAAGACGTAATTAAACACCAGACATAATTAATAAGTAAAGCAGTGGTATGGGGGGGATGGGAGGGGAGATTCTCAATGGATGGCATTTCCTGGAGTTGAGGAGTTGATGGCCTTGAGGTTTTATTTTGCCAGTCCAATGGTGCTACATGCATGTTCCTGGTCACTAGTGAGTCAAGTATCTCTTCAGATACTTAACAGAGGGGCTGAGGATTTAGCTTAATGGTCAGAGTGCTTGCCTAGCAAGCCCAAGGCCCTGAGTTCGATCCCCAGGACCGCAAAAATGAAACAAAAACAAACGAACAAACAAACCAAAAAACCCCGGATACTTAACAGAGACTGCTGGCTGGTCACCCGACCTAGTTTTTTTCTCTCAGCACAGTTTGACTGCATTCTCCAACCTACCCCGCAGGTAGCTCTGGTCTTGAATGGGTGTGAGCAGATGCACGTCCAGGTCCAGCCCCAAAATTTCCCATGCGGGATCCTGTACCCTCTTTGTTTCTTCTAGCTGCTCATTGACTTGGGCAACTAAGGAAGAACCACAGCGATGACGGCAGGGTCTCCAGTAGTCTGGGATACCATAGACTGTGAGGAACGGGACTTTGCCCCCCGCAACACTCACCAGTCTACACATCTGCTCTTTTTATTATCAGCAAGAAATAAACATTGTGGGAACTATATGTTGTAGCAGCAACCCCATAATATGTGTTTATTGGTCATTTGGTTTCCCTCCTTTGAGGGTTGCCTGCTCAGACCCTCTGCTACACTTAGTCTGAGGTTGCATGTGTGAAGGTACGTATGTATTTGCGGGAGTCCTTTATAGCCTTATAAGTTGAAAGTGTGGTCTGTGGACAAGTAGCTTGACTGCGTCTGAGACCTGAGAAATGCAGGGTCTGGGGCCTCACCCAGACCAGCTAAATCGAAAACTGCACCTCGAAAGCCCTCCTGGCGATTCCTAGGCTCATTAAAGTTTAAGATGCACTCTTCAAATGCTCTGAGATAATTCTTCCTCCTTTATATGCGTTGAATTCCTTTTCTGTCAGGCTGTAGCTACTTTTGCATTTATTGTCTCTATCTTTTGATGTGCAGATTATCTTTAAATTATTATTATTTTTTTTTGTGGTGCCGGGGATCGAACTCAGGCCCTTGTGCTTGCAAGGCAAGCACTCTAATCACTGAGCTAAATCCCCAGCCCTATCTTTAAATTTTAACACTGTAGTATTCACCAATATTTTGTTTGGTGGTTTGTCTGTCCTCCTTGTTACTTTAGAGATTCCTCTTTCTAAGCCCATACAGATGTTGTGCTGTATTTTCTTCTAAAAGTTTTAGTTTTTCTTTTCACAGATTATTCTTCCATCTAGAATTTATGTTTGCCTATAGTCTAACTGTAATGCCCTCATTTTACTTCTTCATGTGGATAATCAATGATCCCAGTGCTATTCACTGGATTATGTATCCATTCTCTACTGATTCGTAATGCCACCCTTGTTGTAGGCAGTATATCAAGTTTTCACACATGTGGTTCTTGTCCCTTATCTCCCTATTCGAATTTTTCAGTTGTATAACTTGTTTTTCTGTTTCCATTTAGCCATATATTGGGAGCATTTTCCTACATGATTGGGTGTTCTTCCACAGTGTAAATTTTAATGCCTGCCTAGTATTCTGTCACACTTTATTTTGTTAGACAGTTATGTTGTTTCCAGGTTTACTGTATTGTAAATAATGCTGAGGTTAATATCCTTCACACAATCTTTGCAGACATTCACATTGATTTCCTTAAGATAAATTCTCTGAGTGAAATTACCAAGTAGGCATATTTTTAAAGCGTTTGATGGGTATGGTCAAATTGCCTTCCAGAAAAATTGTACCAATTTATATTCTCACCTGTTTCCTGCCACTTACTTCAACATTTTAATACCTCAGCACTCCGATTGCTGCCAATTTCATAGGCATGAATAAATAAATAATAAATAAATAAAAGTACACTATTGTTGCACCTCACATGCTTTTAATTACAACTGAAAGCAAACATTTTTTTCTATTTATTGGCTATTTGTGTTATTTATTTTAATGTGTGCTCAACACTATCTTGTTCTAAGCCCATTTTTTGGTTAGTGTATGTGTCTTTTTATTAGATACAGCTCTTTGCGTATGGCAATTATAACTCTTGCTTGCGTTTATTGGGTTTTTTGCAATTTGCACTCTGCCTTTTACCATTGCTGGTAGTGCTTTTCATGCAGAAGTTTAAAATGTTGACAAGGTTAAATCTAGCAGAGAGGTAAAATAATTTAAAAAAAAAGTAAAGAAGTCCAATCCCCAAATAATTTCTGTACTTTTCCATTTCTGTTCTTTTAGGTCTTGTTTCTCATGTGTTACTGTTGAATCCACTTTTTAGTTCTACTCAGTCCCCAGGTAGTGAGTTGTGTGTTTCCTGGCTTGGCCATCCAGGTAAACTGCCCCCCCCCCCCAGTGATGCTTGAAGAGTGCCAGGTGCCTTCCTGTGTAACACTTCACAATGGCAATGTTTTCTGAATGTATGATTCTCTGATTCATGTTTATTTCCTCTGATAGCATGCAAACCTCATAAAGGTAGACGCTCTGCCTCCTCTCCACCATGTGTCCCCACCAAAGTGTCAGGCACTTGCCTTTGCTCATGTGCTACCACTCAGGGCACCTGAAGATTTTTGTTTCTTTCTCCCAGCCTCCTACCTGTATCTGTTCAGCTAATATGTACATAAACACAAATATATATGCATATTTGTATACACACATACCTGTGTATAGTTTTATATTGCACAATGGTGTCCTCTCCAGCCTTTTGTGAGTTTGTAAGCCAGGCAGAGGTCTGTCATGGCACACTGACCATATTGTCCTCTTCTTACCTACAGTTACTTTCTAGAGAATCCTCTGTATTTTATAAGCAGGCAAACATAATATCCACAAGTAATTGAGTCCATCTTATTTCTGCTAGCTATAACTCACATGTCTGATTTATTTATTGCATTGCTTAAAACTTCCAGAACATGTAGTTCTTTTATAATCAGAAAAAGAAAACTATAAAAAACCAAAATAGAAGATGGCTACATCTAATTTAGATTATAATTTTTTCAATTACAAAGTTAAAAAGATATCTGGAAGATTTCCTGATATGAACACAAAGATAAATTAGGGGTCTCATGTCAGTATGAAAAGCAGCCACCATCTGGCTCCCATCAGTAGCTGATTCTGGTCTCATCTCGCATCAGTGCAGTGAGTCTAGTCAGAAGCAAGGGTCCTGGAAGCAAGAGTCACACCCCTCCAGCCACAAGCTTGAGTGGCACAGAAGTGGGTACTGTGTGCGTGTACACCTCCCGGCCATCGGGAAAGCTAGGATCGTTCCCCACTGTAACCCTGCGGACTCCATCTTAGACAAGCCATCATCTTTCTGTGGGTCTTATTTCCCCACTTTCCAGTGGAGATAACTGCCCTTCCCCACAATAGCTCAGGGCTCCGGGCTTCTGCTGCAGGGTGCGTCCTGCCTACCTTCCAGACCTTGGTCCCTGAGCAATCCCAGTCTCTTGGGATGCAAGCCAAGAGAAGACTTAAGTAAACACTCACTTGCATCCTGCTGCAGCGAGGGTGTTAAAGGATAAACCCTGGAGGATATCCTATGTTGGCTGAGTTGGGCCTGTACAGATTACAGAGACAATAAACCCTAAAGCATTGTAAACCCAGCTCAGGGGCAGACCATCCAAGATACGGATGCCAGGAAAGAACAAAAGCAGAAGGAGGCATGACCACCAAGTCCAGCAGATGCAGAGACAGGACTCAGATCCTCGGGGCCCGTGCAAATACCACCTTCCAAAGAGTCACCTCCCTCCTGATGTGAGCACCCCACACTGGTGGTGTCAGCACTGCCCTGGCACCATGGGAGAGCCCCCACCACCACGCTCTGTGCCCCTTGTGGGCAGGGACCCTGTCTTGTCATTTTTGTGTTCCCTGAGCACAGAAATGCTCAGATGGTGACATCATTTTTTGCTTTTTTTTAAATCCTATTTTTAATTACAAAAATAGCAAATGCTCACTTTAAAAAAAAATGTAGAAGCTACAGAAAATACAGGAAAATCCGTCATAACCACCTCATCCAGAAATCACAGACCACATTTTGACACATTACATTTTACTCTGTTTTCTACCTTTTTATATAACTGATCTTATTGTATACGTAACTTCCCTGCATATGTCATAAAAATTTCTCACATTGTTACATATCCTTCTAAAATATGATTTTTAGTAGCTACAAAATTTTTCATCTTCTACCTAATTTTCTCTGTTTTGTCAGATATTTAACTTTGATATTTGAGTGGTTATAAATAACTCTATAATAGGCATCTTTGCCCCTAAATCTTTGTCTAAGTCTTTTTTCAGTCCCTGGGACCAAGCTTTATTAGGTCAAATGATGTGAACTTTTGCAGGGCGATTGACACATACTATCACATTTCCTTGCAGAAATACACCAGTTCTGTCTGAAGTTATCCATCTCCACAAGTCCTTGCCAGCGTTAAGTATTTAAATTACAATAATAAAAATCTTTACTCATTTCATAGTGAGAAATGGAAACTCATTGTTGCTTTAATGGGCTTTTCTTTGATTACTAGTGAAGCTGAACATTTTCTCATTTGGTTACTGTCCATTTGTAATTTATCTTTTGTGAATTCTCTATTCATTTCTTCTGCTTTTCCTCCCACTCTCTCTCCCACTTTTCCTCTGATATTCAGTAGAAATGTGCTAAGCATCTATTTGTCAGACCCCGACCCAGATCATGCCAGACATGGTTTAGAAAGATATAGTCAAGGATGTGAAACATACCTGGGGCCAAATGCTACCTGGCAGCCAATGGCAATTGTTACAAGGAGGCAACCATACATGTTGTTTTGAATTGTGATAAATTTTGCCACATTAATCTTTTTTTTTCTGCAGGGGATTGAACTTAGAGCCTTGTGCATGCTAGCCGAGTGTTCTACCACTGAGCTAAATCCCCATCCTCAATCTTAACCTTTTAAAATGTTTATTTCTGTAGTCTTAAGTGTACTCATATTTCTGTACAACCAGGCTCCAAAACTTATTCATCTTGTGAAACCGAAATTTTGTCCCGTTTAAGCCACAACTCTATCTCCCTCCACCTAGAGCCTATCAATCACCCATTTCCTATCTCTATGCATTTGATTACTCTAGAAAATGTATGTAAGTGGAATCATACAGAACTTGTCTTTCTGTGACGGCACATAAAATTTAGCATAACATCCTCAGAGTTCATCCACATTGTAACATATGTCAGCATTTGCTTCCTTTTTAGGGCTGAATAGTGTTTCACTATATGTATAGTCCATATTTTGTTTACTCATTCATCTGCCAATGGTTTCTTCTGCCTTTTGGCTATTTTTGGATAATGCTGCTATAAAATGGTCATAAAAATATTTTCAAATATCTTCTGGGTATATATTCAGAAGGGTATTTTGGAGTAAGGGGAATTGCTGAATCATGCAGTAATTCTGTTTTTAACTCTGAGGAACCACCATATTGTTTTCCTTAGCGGGTGCCTCATTTTACATTCCCACCATTAGGTCACAAGGGCTTGGACTTCTCCAGATCTGTAACAGTTGGCATTTTCTGTTTTTCTTATACTAATTATCCTGAGGGATGTGAGGTAATATCTCACTGTGGTTTTGATTTGCATTTCTGTGATGATTAGTGATATCAAGCATCTTTTCATGTGCTGGTTGCCCGTATCTTCACGACACACAATTTTTGACATTTCCCCCAATACATTGCATGTAGCATAGGGAAACAAGAAAGGGTTTGTCTTTCTGCATTACCTCATGCATTTTTAGAAATATTTGTGATATGAAGTTGACGTCAAATCATCCTGCAGACTGACAAATTTGAAAATGAGAGAAAGGACTTGCGTCAATTCCCAGTCAACCAAATTCTGTGATCCCTGACATGTTAAGGTGTGAGGCCCCACAGGGATCTGAGAGGTGGGGCTGAAATGACTCTGGAAGTGTGAGAAAAGCACTTCGTGTTCCTTCTAGCTCTTCATAGCCTCTCTGTGAGTGTTGTATCAGCAAATATGTACCCAAGGATTTAATAGAGCATTAAAGAAAGGATTGGATGTAAATTATTTTGAATGCCTGTCTATGCAGTTTGAATCTATAAATTATCAGTTCCCTCTCTGCTCTGGCTCTGGAGGCCTGGGAACATATTAATGAGGATCATCTTATCCCCACCTCAGAATGGATCGTATACAAGAACTGGCAGGATTGACATGTGTGGACAGTTGGAGGGTTTTCTAAGGCGCTGATTGGTGTCATCCATCCTGAAGTCTCCACTTGCAAAATTATCTACAGTACTTTTGGACTCTCGACTGGACAAACTTTGTAGGCCTTCTCCCAGCTGTGAATTGTTACAGGCTCAGAGAGGCAAGTTTATCTCAGTGATCGTGGAAGCAAAATGCATCCCGGCTGTTGAATTTCTTGCTCTCTTCCTGGGACCTCCCTGCAGCCCACTAGCAAATGGACCAGGAACTCCCAGCGAAAGTAAAGGCAGGATCCTCCTTCCCCTGAGCCGCAGCAGGTGTATCTCAGAGCTGGCCGAGCTTGCCAGCAAGGGTCTGAACAAAACCAAAGGACCAGAGACGAGGGTGGGTCATTACTGGTCTTGCTGGGCAGTAGCCAGTTAGAGGGGCCCCTTTGGCTCAGGGTCCCCCCCAATCCGGCTTGTTCTTGTGGGGTAATCTTAATTGGGAGTAAGGAATGACCCTTCTCAAGATGACCAAATACTCATGAGACCCACAGTTTCGCAGTTATAAAAAAGCCAGAAAATGCCAGCTGAGACCACATGAACTTTACTACAGCATTGTCCAGGGAAATGGGTGGCCAAGAGGGTTTTGAGAAAGGAGGCTCAGAGGCAGAGGAGCTCGGGATTGCAACTGCCTTTCCAACCAGCGAGCACATGGATCCCAGAGCAAGCTGCTTGTGTGCATAGAAAGGTAAGGAAGGCACAAAGGCCAGAGCAGAGAACCAGGAGCCGTAACCGCGGAGGAGGCCAAGGTGACCTTGGCGTTTGGAGGAGAACAAACACGAGCAAAAGGCAGTTTCCAGGAGACGTGCCAGGTAGTTTAGATAGCATCTCTTAGAATCTGGCAAGGGCAGCACCTCTCTCAGCAAGGCCATGTTGACCCCTAGCCCTCGCTTGAATACTCGTGACTGACTCTTCCTGCGACACCCGGGCCATCTGTACACATGGGAATTTCCCTCCAGAGCCTGTTGTGAGCAGACATTGGTGTATTCAACCCTGTTTCTCAGGCCAGAGCCAGCTGCAATGCCTAGCACGAAGGAGTTGCTCAGTTAAACCTTGGTGAAAGGAACTGAAAATAATGTAGATTTTCTCCGAATGTTTTACTTTATTTTATTTTATTTATTTATTTATTTATTTTTTTGAGTGAGAGGGGAGGCTATGAAGGGTTTGAGTTGCAAATGGAGAGTTGTCCAAATTTAAAGTAAAATTCGGATTCAACCCAAAGATTATTTTGATGTCCTGGCCCAACTCACAGTCTACTTCAAAATATCTGTTTCCATCTGGGGGTTGGCAGAACTGTGTATAATAAAACTGCTATGATATTATCTCTTTTTAAAAGGAGAACTAGGGCTGACTTGAAGGTTAAACACTGATTGCAGTAGTTACAAAGTGTTGGATTAGTTTTAACAGCTTTATTGGGATGCACTTTTCATAATGTATATATACAGTAAATGTTTCCAAGTGTGCAACTCAATGTAACCCCACACCCAGCACAAGCAACAACATTGCTGGCACCTGCATATGTTCAGCGCTCAGGGTCCCAGTACCTGGCTGAAATGCAGAAGTATTTTGACCACAAAGACCCTCCACCCAGGATGTTTTCCAAATGAAGCTACCTCCACTGTGCGTGAAGGATTTGCTGAACCCAGCTTCCTCAGCTCCCATCATGCCCCTGGGATCACAATTCTGTAAGAGCTGGTGTAGTGGAGACTGTGGGGGTGCCCCCCAGACCGTCTTCCACGAAGGAGGCATTAACCAGGGAGGGCTCAGCATGTATAAAGAGCTGCCTCCACCAAGGTCACAGTCCTTCCAGGGGACACCTGCTTCCAATGACAGTGCACGGCATGGAGGTTGGGCACCTGGGCCTGGCTCACAGCCATCCTGAAGGGCCATTTGAGGTCGGCGCTCCCGTGGGTCAGCTGCCTGGTGGCCAGCGGCACAGCCCAACTTCTCCCTCTGGCCTGTCCCACCCTGCCTGTCACCGCCTGCAGGGTGAGGCACTGGCGCTAGCAACCTCACGGGCCATCGTTAGTGCCGCCCACGGTCTGCACACAGTGTGTGAAGCAGCACTTCCCTGCACACTGTCTTGTCTACCATCCTTGTCTGATCATTCATTGGTTCACTTGTTTACCCAGCACATGACGCAAAGCACCTGCTCCATGCAGCACTGAAGAGACAATGAGAAAGAAGACCTTTCCCTCCCCCCAGGAGCTCACAGTCTGATGCAGCAGGCTGGTGGGTTCTCCCAGGAACTAAAGGCCACCCAGTGGAGGGTGCGGGAGTCATGAAGTGGGCAGAAGGAGATCAGTCAGGAGAGCTTCCAGGGGAGGTGAGGTGCCCAGACGGACCTGCAACGTGGAGCAGTGAGATCAAAAGGACACTGACTCCAAGCCGGAGCATCACGGTGGGGCCCAATAGCAACATCAGCCTGGCGGTAGACCGTGCCACCTGAGGTTCCCTTGGTTGAACCCAGGACGGCAAGGAGCTGGAGAAGCCCGGTTGATCTGCTTCCTTCCAGGGTGGACTCCCAGGGGCACCCCGGCAGTTGAGCTGGAAAGAAAGAAAGGAGAGTGGGGAGGGAAGGAAGGAAGCAGTCTCTGGGCGGTGGGCAGGGACATTCCAAATGAAAGGACTGCATGACCTCGGCATGCTGTCCAGGTCCCGCTTCAAACACTGGACTGTTTTAAATCTTTCTTTGCTACTTCTCAGAGTCCACAGGATCTTCTGAATTTTGTGTCTCTAGTAAGCAAAGACCCTTGAGAGAACAAGATGAAAAAAAATACATGTAAGTGAGATGTTTTCACTAATCTGAATTTGGGGTATATCAGCACTTGAAAAAATATTTTTTAATGCTCAATTACAAGGCCAAACACATCTCCACAAAAGAACAATGAATGTCAGTTTGTGCTTTGGGATGTTGCAAAGATGAAAATATATCTTGCCTATTTATCAAATTAATCACCCTATAAGCTAAAGACAAATGGGATTCCTAGGGCAATATTCAGCTGGCAATTTAATGCCCAAGTTTTTTCTGATCAATAAACCATTGGCCTGTTAGAATATTTAAGTCATGCTTAAAGTCTTTCAGAAAAAAAAAAAAATCTATTAACTTAAGTTCTTTGAAAGCATGTCTTTAATTTCAAATGTCATTTTCTATTTAAGCATTGCATTTTACATTATTCTAAAACAATCCTGATTGTAATTTTATTTAAAAAAGATTTTAAAAATATTTTGAATCAGAAAAACATCATAATGTATTGTATTTTATTCAGCAAATATTCAGTTTCCTATATTGTATGCGACTACTCTGGGGAACAGCATTCATGTTGTGTTTTCAAGAAATGGCCCGGATCTGTGTGGAGCTCTGGATACCGAGGCTAAACAACAGTCCTTGCAACTATAGGAATAAGATCAGGGCACTGCAGAGCCCAGAGGAGGCCACCGCCCTCCCCATGGGATCTAGGAAGGGGCCAGGTGGTGACTGCTAGAATGTTACAGTCACAAGAGACTCTTTGAAGATTATCCCAGGGAGCAATTAAGAGACTTGTCCAGGCTAAGCCAAGTGACTTTAAGACTAGAGCCCTGATTTATTGCCTGTCCAAATTTAGTGTGCTTACACTCACGGGTTAAATGTTATGCAATTTATTGGTGCCTTTTTCAAAAAGCTTATAATAAAATATATTTGAGATCATGTTATGATAAGAAACATTTGGCATGTCAAAGGGGAAAGAAAATGCAAGTGTGCTGTTGGAGAACTCCCCCCTATAAAAACATCTGACTCTGTGTGCTCGTCCTGGGGGGGAGTAAAGCTTTCAAGTGTTCCATTTGGAGTCACTGTATAAGCCAGGCCTGCTTAATGCAAACAGGCTGCACAACGTGCATGTTCTGTCGAAAATGATTTCCAGGCCGGCACCTTGGACACGGAAGCACGGTTAATGTCCCACTACATCTTATTTGTTACTGTGGCCTCTTCTGGGGGCTGGTGGCAGTTGTGCAAAATCTTCCTACAGTCAATACAGTGAACATTCAAAGAGGAGGACAAAAATGAGCCACTTTGGGAGTTGCTACCCTTAGGAATAGATTGGCATGTTGGTCTCTAAGGACCCCGACAGGGAAAATGGAATGAGGAGGCTTCATTCGTCTTGATTTCCCCCCAGTGATAATAGTTAGATCTTCGGATGCAGTAGAAAGTGTGTGAAAGGAGCATCCACTCAGGAAGAATCTTCTAGGAGGCCTTGGAGAGGATGTACATTTGCAAGTAGATGCCAAAGGAGAACCGGCATTTATCTGACCTCCTTGCCTTCAAAATGTAAAGGTTTTTATCGAACAGGGTAGGGCAGTAAAAAGCAATAATAGTTAACTTTCTGCCAAGAGTCTGCTGCATCCAGACCCTACAGACATCCTGCAGGTGATATGTGACCTCAGAGAGAGCAGGAGCTGTGGGCCAGAGAGTGGGACACTTACAGAGCGCTAACTCAACAGAGTTTGACGCTTTACATCCATTATCTCATGCAATCCCCACGACTCCCTCTTGGGAAAATGCAAGGGCGATCTCCATTCCACAGTTAGGAAATCTGCAGTTAAGAGAAGCTACTGAGGTGTCCAAAGTCACATGACTTATACTCAGACTCTTAACCACTGAGCTCTGTGGCTTCGCTCCACAGCTGTGGGCCGCCACAGGACGAACAGCAAGCAGGAGACCCACCGGCCGGATTCTCCAGCACTCCGGGTGACCCTGTTCTGTGACACTATTGCTCAGAGAGCAGCTCTGCTCAGCTACAAAGCAAGGACCAAGGTGTGGCATGCCCCGAGCCGGGATAGCTGACATCTCTAGGAAACATGAGAAAAGAACTTGTAATCACAAAAACCCCAGCTCCTAAGAAGCCTGTTTCCTCATCTTTCTTGGAGAAATGGAGGCGACTTTAAATTACCCAACAAATTAGTTCATTTTAATGTCAGAATGCATAGGGGGTTCTGAGGTGAAAGAAAAATAAGTGTAATTGCTTCTTTTTTCAAAATCGCATATTACTTTGTTCATTATGAAATAATGAAGCATTATTTAATCCCATTATGAAGTAAATGAGATTGAGTAAATAGCACATCTGCATTCATGCGGTGACACAGAGTCAGGAAATGTTTATCCCACTGACATTTAAAAATAGCAGCTCAATTTTTCTTAGTAATGAAATTGTAGGTGTTTTCATTATAAAAATATATTTTATAATAAATACAAATACAGCATTGTTAAATTAACTGTTAGGGAACTCTCTCACTGAAGGCTTTATCCTTGCTGGTTGGGCTTTGAAATGTCAATTTACTTCTTCAAAACCAAAGCCTATCTGTGGGCAGTGATCAAAATGAAACAAAATTACTGAAGAAGGTTCACAAAGCAACAGAAGAAGAAAATTCTGAGAGACTAGGGTTAAGTCCACGGAACCCTATTCTAGTATGTACACCTGCCCTCTTGTGGCACGCATCTGTACAGTCACCGTGCACTTCGAAGACTAAGAAATAGGGTATCTCGACCAAATTCCAAGTGGCTGTCCCTACTACACCTAACTGCACAGACTTGTCCCCGGATAGAGCCAATTCTTTTCAACTAGATGCTTCCGCTGCTAGGCATTAAAACCTTCACGGTGCTTGGTTGCGTGGGTGACAGCAATACTGGAGCAAAACTTGTTCACTGGCATTTCATTATTTATTTTCTTCCAGGTACTAGGGCTACATACCAAGTTACCTAAGGACTTAATGGTGCAAAACAACCCTTTGACAAGTCAGCAGTCTAGCCAGGAGATAGTTTGTCAGGGCCCCCGGTGGAAGACTCAAAGCCTGGGATTGGACACATCTGCAGGTTTGTCCTCTAAGGTCCACTGATTGAAGCTGGCTATAGATTGGGTGCTTCAGTTTCTTTTAGTCTGAGTGGGTTCTTCATGAGAAGTTCCTTGGACTTCTTCAGAGCAGAATGACTGTTTCCCCAGGCTGAGAGTTGAGAGGAGAAGGGGATGCCAGGCAGAAACTCTATCTCTTTTTTTTTTTTTTTTTTTTTTTACAGTGCTAGGGATTAAACCTGTGGCCTTTGCACTGAGCTACACTCCCCCACTTTTTTGGAGACAGGGTCTCCCTAAATCAATTAAGTTGCCCAAGCTGGGCTCACAATGCTCCTACCTTAGTCTCCCAGAGTGCTGTGATTACAGGCATGTGCTTCTATGCCTGGCTTCTATCCATTTTATGATCTAGTCTCAGAAGTTAGATATGCAGTACACGTTGTATGTATGCATTGGAATAACACACTATAATTATGTACAATTATTATATGTTATTTTAAAAGTAAATGGGGGAGGATGGGTGTAGGTTCTATGCAAATACTACACCTTTTTATGTAAGGAATTTGCACTTCCATAGATTTTTGTATCCTCGGGGATTCTGTAAATGAATCCCCTGTGGCTATAAGGGATGCAAAAACCAAAACTTACACAAGTTACCTCGTGAAATGAGGCTTTACTATATAGAGACAGGAAAGCAGACAATTTAGTGGTGCTCAGGATCCATGATAGCTTTTTGGTCTCATGATTGAAGGAATCCGTGGACCTTGAGCCTACTTCCATGCCTTAAATGACTCTCCCCCTGGCTCTCTACCTATCCTTTCTTTGTGACTCTTTTCACTTCCCTCTACATCTTCTCATTCAGATTTCAAATAAAAAATCTGAATGGTCTAGCCAAAAAAAAGTGATATATGGTCACTTCGCTTCTGCAATATTGTTGGTCACAACAGACTAGCCCTCATTCCCTGTGGGAGAGGACCACCCAAGGACATGGACACAGAGGCCATGGGTCACTGGGACCACCTGAAGACTGTCCACAACAAGCTGCAATAATGAGCAGGAACCTCGTAATGGAGAATGGCACCCAGTCCAAACATGCTCGCCACATGGCTGTGGGCCTGCATGTAGGATTAAATCCCCCATCATTCCTGCTTGAATAAAAGGAAGGGTTCCAATAAAGGAAATTGTCCCAGGGGATAAGCTAAATCTTCTAGGATAGGACTCTGTAAGAAAAAGAGGAAGGAAGAAAGGGGCTCCCTTACAGATGGGGAGGGCGGTGCCAGGCTCCAGGGAAGGGTGACAATGGGCACTTCTGTCTACCCTCCTCTCCTAAGAAGCGTCCTTCCCAAACCCCCCTTCCCTACCTCCCTCTCCACCTGGAATTCTAAGAGAATTCCATCAAGGACTTCTGGGAGACATGGAAAGACTAGTAAACATTAAAAAAAACCCAAAAACCCTGATCTCACTAGTAACCCTGGAAACAGACATTGATGGAACAGATAGATACCCTGGAAGGATTTTTTTAGACAGGAAAACTGTGATCAGAAGGCCATCTCCAATGAGTACAACTGCAATTGATCCGAAAATGTACTGCTATCTATAATTATCTGAGTACATCTCAGATATTCAGATAGCTTTAAAAATATGAGTGTTTTGATTCTTAGAAAAAAAAAAAGTAGCCTGATGTTCAGGAAGACCAGATACCAATACTGTGATCGTTAATCACAAGCAATCTCAAAAGACAGCCATAGAGGCAGGAGCTCTTGGGTGTTTAGGGCTAGGGCTAGGTCTACGGTTAGGATTAGCTTTAGAGTTACGGTGAGGGCTAAAGCTCAGGTTGGGTTAGCGTTAGTGTTAGGGTTAGGATTAATGCTAAGGTTAGTGCTGGGGCTAGGGCCAGAGCTGGGGCTAGCGTTAGGTCTCAGGCTCAGGTTTGGGCTATGGCTAGGGTTAGGGTTAACTTTAGGGCATGGTTAGGGTTAGGGCTAGGGTTAGGGTTGCATTGGCACTGGGGTTAGGATTATGGGTTAAGGTTATGGTTATGGATTGTGTTATGGTTAGGATCAGGGGTAGCTTTTAAGCTTAAGTTTATGGCTATTAGTAGGCTTAGTGTTAAAGTAAGGTTTGGCTTGGGACTTAAGGGTTAGGTTTGGGGTCAAGGCTAGAGCTAGGGTTGTGGTTAGATTTAGGGTTGGGGTTAGGGTTATGACTAGGAATTGGGTTGGTTTAGTGTTAGGGCTAGCATTTAGGGTTAGGGTTAGGTTTTCGGTGAGGGTTGGGGTTAGGAAGGCTACATTTGCAAGCTGGTAAGGGCCAGTGTAGGGAAGTTAAACTTAATCCATGGACAGGAGCCATCGATGATATTCTAAGCAAGGGGACCATGCAGTCAGATGTCTGTTTCAGGAGAATTACTCTGAGCACAGTGACTCATACAGTAATAATAGTTTCTGCCAAAGCTGATGGAGGGAAGCTGGAGTCGAATGATGACTGGGGTAGTAGCAATGGGAATAGAAAGAAGGAAACAGGAGAAACATTTCTCAGGCAGAAAGGTTGGATGGGAAGACTCCCAGATTTGGGGCCTTTGTGATGATATAGATGAGGGGACTGTGAGAGAAGGATAAGCTGGTCTGGAGCAGAGGTTGACTCCACATTTGGACTTGCTGGGTTCACAAGCTTATGAGACTCAGGGAGCAGGCCCTGGCCCTACTCCAGGGCATTAATGTTGTGAAATCATTTTAGTGGGTCTATATGAGCCCTAGCCACTGCAATGTGCAATCCTAGAGGGAAGAAACTCCTTTTTTGTCTTGCCTGGCACCTTGTAAGGGTTTGGCAGACTTTGCTATGTCAACAGCCCACACGGTGCAAGAGAGAAGGTGGAGGAAAGGGAAAGGGAGAGGGTCAAGAGTGTACCTCTGAGGACCACCATTTGAGAAATGGTTGGAAAAAGAAGCCAGGGGAGGTGAAGGGGCAGAACGGAAATGAAAGAGCAAGAGTAGCAGTGTAGCAGGGGCATTTGTCCTTTGGATACAGTCCCTGCTCAGCTGGACACCAGGGGCTGGGCTGGGTCAGAAGTGATTCTGTCTACTTATGTGCACAGTAGACAGTCTTGTTACTATTCCATCTGTGCCTCTCAGATGTTTTCTTCGTAATGGTAGGAATTATTTGCATATTTTACTGCCTCTCCTTCCACTTCATCTCTACAGAGGAAATATTTGTTGAACACTATTAATTACCTGAAAGAATTCAACAGGTGGAGAGACCTGGTGAGGGTTTTAAAAAATGTAATTAATTATTTTGCAATACTGGGGACAGAATCCAGGGAATACTGAGGAAATTCCCAGCCCTCTTTAAATTTTTATTTTGAGACAGAGTCACTAATTTTCCCAAGCTGGGCTTGAACTTTTGCTGCTCCTGCTTCAGCCTCCTGAAGTGCTGGCATGCACCATGGCACCCTGCTGAAGGTTTAATATTGGTGCTAACTTTGGACATCTGCAGAAATCATTGCTCTGCAGATGAAAACTAAGAACACTAAGATATTTCGTTGAATTTTCAAGTTTACACTGATTTGCTTAACATTGAAAGTCTCAGTGATGCTTTTATTGTGCATAATAGAGTCTGTTAAACAACTAGCTAATTGTTTTACCAGTTGCATTTTTTTTTATTAGTACATGTTTGTTGTATATAATGCTTACATTCCTTGTGGGGAATAGGCATATGTACGTAACACATCTTGATTCCTCCTTTTATTCCCATTCCTTCTCTCCCTCCCCCTTCCATCCATCTCTTGCCCCCCTCCTTTTTTTGTACATGGTTGTAGTACATAGTGTTTACATTCCTTGTGTGGAGTCAGAATGTGTACAAAACACATTCTAATTCCTTCTTTGATTGATTTGTAAAAATGTCTTGTTATAAAACCTACACAGCAGTAGAAAATTTAGAAAACAGGGCAAACAATCTCCTCAAATCCTCCTCCCAGCACAGTGGCTCTAAGAGGGATGTACACTTGCAGTCCTTTGCCATAAGCAGATGGCTTTTTAATGGTAAACACAATGTACCTCGTATCCTGCTTTTTTTTTTTTTTCACTTAACATTATCTGATTCTTTTTTATGAGCAATGAAATTTGATGCGAGGTGCTGCTCCTGTGATATTTTGAAAGACCATTGTTGGAAGGATTGGTGAGTACTTTCTAAGCTCCATCAACTTCAGGGAATCAGGAAATTAAACTTTTTACTTATTGGTCTTTGACTTTCCCATAAATGGACACAGTTCTACCTTGTTTGACTGCGTTGTAAAAGCAGACGCGGGTCGGGAACGAAGGCCTGCCGCTGAGTACTCAGGCGGGGGGGTGGGGGGCACCTGACCTTTATGGGGCCATTAGTAGCCACTGCTGCCTTTAAGGCTCAAGTCTGCTCCTCAGGCTTTAGATTCCTCAGTTCTGTGGTTTAAAGAATTGCCTTATGCGTATTTTGTTTTGTTTGCCCAAATGTTTAAAAACGATGAGCTGATCTTTGCACAGATCTTCCCTTTAAGGGAATGCAGAAAGGAAGTTTCCTACACGTGTGTCTTTGAAAACCTGTTCTCTGAATCTGATTAACCTGTGCAGCACTTGAGTGCTTGGGGACTTAAACTGTAGAGTACGGTGCTGCAGAGCTGGTGGAAGCCTTTGCCAAATTTACACTAGGCAGAGGAGCTGCTCCAATGTCTTTTGCCTCCACGGCACATTTTGTGACATCCCTGAGCTGTGTGTTATTGTGGCAGGTTCCTCAGCAAGCCCACTGGGGTTGTTAGTCTTGACCAGTGCTGGGGAAGCTGTTTGCTTTGGGCACTTTTGCTTGTGAAACACGTGCCTTTGTAAGCTCAGTTCAGAGCAGAATTGTTATCTTCCCTACCTGTGATCACAGCTATTAAATAAATAACTGAAGGGAATCTATCTCCAGAGCAGAAACATCGCAGAGTTCTTTCCTACAAATACAGCCTTAGTAAAATGTTGTTACCTTTGCAGACACATCTTTATTTACTGCTGCAGGTTTGTAAAGCAAAATGATAGTGTTGCTTGCTAGAGAGGATAACGTACATTCTGTTAAAAACCAGAAGGTTAAAAATGCCCAGATCTACAAACACTGGTTTAGCGGTTGGCTGTTTTGAAAATATGCACTTGATCATTCGTGCAGAGAGTTATTAGTGGGAAAAGAAATGCGGGGTGTGGGGGGGCAAGCTAACCTGCGTGACATGCTAACTGTGAAAGGGGTAGAGGGCAAACCTGGTCGTCAAAGCACTGGCAGACTTTGAGATGAAGTTTATGTGGAGACCTGACTGTGGGCCCAGTGTGCTTGGGTGGGAGGGAATTCAGAGGGGAGGCAGTGCTAACTGCAGCTGGGGCCAGGATGCAATGACCAAGTTGTGCCTTAGCAAGGTCACACCAGACCCACCAACAATCTAATATTCCTCAGTTCTTTAGGAACCAGAAGAATCCACTGTTGGTGCATATAAACTGTGGTTAGGAACCTAATTTCATGAAAATTCAACAGCAAAGCCTCTTGACAAGAAGTGTACACCATCCATTGTTCCATCTGCCTAGAAGTGGCACAGAGGAGTCACCCTGGGCCTCGCTCACTGGTCACTAGAATCTTGTAGGTAACTAGAACTACATGTAGAACTCTTTCATTTGTTGATCAATTTATTATTTTTATTTTGCAGTGCTGGGGATTAAACCCAGGGGTTATTTTATGCAGGTGATACATCAACTAAAAGACCAAGTAAGATTCAATTTTTATACCTCTACGTAAGTTTCAAACAAGTTCACTAAGATGGCTTTTCTAAATCTTGCACTCCAGTTCTCTACGTCTGCTCCACCCACCGTGACCCACCATCTACCAACTGTGGGTGTCCTCTTGCCACCTCCCACTCGGAATGACTCTAGCTTTCTCCAGGTACACCCTTGTCACCGCAGGCCCCTTCTAGCATTTACAAAAGCCCCAGTGTCTTTTTGAGTGTGGTAAGAACGCTTAATATGAGATCCGTCCTCTTAAAATGTGTGTATTATTGTTGTTGGCTACAGGTACAGCATTGTACAGCACATTTCTAGAGCTTGTTCATCTTACACGAAACTTCTTGCCTGTTGAAAATTGACTCCTGTGTCCTCTTCCCCAACCCGTGGTGACCACCATTCTAGTCTTTGGTTTTGTGAATTTGACTATTTTAAGTATCGTCTTGGAAACAACCTAAATGCCCAACAACTGATGAATGGCTAAAAAAGATGTGGTTTTTCTACACAATGGAGTACTACACCGCTATAAAAAAGGATAAACTAGAGTCATTTGTATATAAATGGATGTTCCTGGAGAACATACTATTAAGTGAAATAAATCAGACACTTATTAGTACACATCGAATTGTTTCTCTGA